>JAFFST010048464.1:44763-65014 GCA_022414735.1 Noturus placidus | reverse complement strand
TTGCCCCGTGTTCCATCTCGTAGGTCGAAAATCTCGTAGGTGGAGCTGCTCGTAGGTAGAGGTACCACTGTATCTCTCATTTGTAAGTCGCTTCGGATGAAAGCGTCTGCTAAGTGAATAAATGTAAAAGCAGTTTGGTGATTTCCCTGCTCTAACACACAACATGAAATCACAAAAATGTGCAATACTGTGGCACTCCACAGAGTTGTCTACTAGTATCAATGAAGCTAATATCAATGCGCTAGCAAGGCTAAGAGTTATATACACACACACATATTTATATATATAAAATGTCTTGATATATGTATGCATATAGGAAACACTCTGTAAGGTTCTACTTAGAACCTTTAATAGCTCCCACAGGTTCTAAGGGTGTACATCTGACATACAGATGAATCTGTGATTGGATGTGAAGGTATGTAATCAGTCGCTCTGGGATTTTGTGATGTTGCAATCGCAGAAATTTATGCAAAATCAAGCAAATTCCACAATATTCGAAAAATTTCAGCAGGCTTTCCGCAGATTTGGGGCAAAATTTGTCATGTGATGTCATCTAGCGCATATATAGCCAAAGCCCTCTTCCATGCATGTGTGTCAAACATGATTACAGATAAAAGGTCACATTTACCAACAAACATCACTGCAAAAGGTCGTGCAGAACAATTTCGTATATCACAATTGTGTCAAATTCAAGTAGTTTTCCGTAAAAAAGAACACAAACACTGCAAATTGCATCACAAATTTTGAAAAAAGCTGAGGCAAAATCAAGCATTTTTGGCAGCAACAATGACAAAAAAAAGCCGCAAAATCCTGTATGGACTGAGTGATGATGACAACAGGAAAGAGATGTGTCAAGCAATAGGCAACATGAATCAAAAAGAGTTCTGTGGCAATGACAAGCAGCTGCAATAGAAGATCTTCACTGCATAGAAGAGAAACTTACAATGATGGGTTAGAAATTTACAATGTAAAAGGGCAGGACAAAAAGACAGTCAAAAGGTGACTGGACTTTATAAGATTACATACAGGTTGTGTTAATGGAAAAAAAAAATGTATATTGGGAAATAATAAAAAAAATATACATTTCCTTTTAAATCTAAGCAGCAGAGGCAGGCACATGAGAATTGTAAGTCATCAGAAGCTCAAGAACAGGAGGAAGCCCAGTGTCAGTTTATCTTCAACTTTTTCTTCCTGTTACAGAGGCAGACTTTTGTTCCACACTCATCATTTAACCTTGATACTGCTGACCCATTATATAAGCAAGACAGTCCACTTTCACATCTGAAGGCCATTTGTTTCATGCTGCTTTCTCTTTGGCTGGATTGAGACTTGCAGGGAGATGTCTGTGATGCAAATAACTCCTTCATGCAGAATCTGACACTAAAACACTAAATAATGTATCAACATTTGGCAATCTTGATGCGTCATATGTGATGTGGGTTGTTCTAGCACATTTGGGACAGTTCCACCTACACAAGGAGACTCAGGAGCCTGGGCATTTTCCTCCACACTGTGTGTCATTCTGTCTGTTACAACCACTATATTATGGTCCAGCTCACACTTGGTATTGATGCTATGCTGCATACTACTAGACACAGCAACTTGATCTCATCAATGCTGTGCTGCTTGGTCTGCTTAGGGTCAGCAGATTGAAAGCTTGAGCTTTTAGTAGTCATGCTCATGGTTTGAAGCAGTAGAAACAGACACCTTTAAGGTGCATTGTTCAGATGGGAGCTAAGCCCAAAAGAACAACACCCATAATAAATTGAGATCAGTGTGTGGAAATTGTGGTTGTTGAGTGTTCGAGTGTATGTACACTATATCTAATGAGTTGATCGTTTAAGTAAGGAAAATATCACAGGTTAGAACAGATTCAGAGACACAATCAACAACATAGAACTAACATTAAAACCATTTAACTGAATTGTTAACATTTTATCAATGCACAAAGGTCAAAAAGATAAAGCGCTCAATTTGCGTTCAAAAGCAGCCATGCCAGAAGTAAATCCATCAACACTGCCCCAGTACACTTTCCCTTTACCCACTGTGACAGCTGGGTTGGATGATTGGGTCAGGCCCCCTGAGAGATGGGTATTAGTCAGTAGATTTATACCTAGGCAGTGAGCAGGGTGTGCAGCAGGCCAGAGAAAGTTGATATAGTCCCTCCAGGGGACACTTTTGTCCAAAGTTCATCCTTTGTTTAAGCTTCGGAAATCTAGAGTTTTCCAGCAATCTTGTGAGTGAAAAAGCTAAGGTCAGATATTATATACAAAATGTATCTTTGCAAGCTAAATTCACAATATTCTGTAGAGCTTGCAATTTTTCAAAATTACCATGGATTATCTGTAGATTTGGGCCAAGAGCTGTAGGGCTGCTGAGCCTTTTGGAAGGAGGAGTCCAGTGCTCTCATATCATTCAGGAACTGTGCACAGGCCAGAGAGGACAGAGAAGCACTTAACAAGACGAGGTGTCGTTTCCTTATTGATTAAATTGATAGTTAACGTTGACTAACTTCCTGAGAGAGTCTAGAAGCACATGGAAGATATGGGGCTGGGAGAAGACTGTCTGTGCTCCAGCAGATGCTCATACACCTGGTGGAAACAAGCACAGAAAACACACACACATACATGTTTATATGCATACACACACTAGGTGATTTGGGAAGTCTTCAGTGAGGTGGCACATTGGTAGTGATGGACACACAGAGGTCAGATGTGAAAGCTGATGGTATGTGAATGACTCTGAGGTAGAGAGTGGAGCCAGGGCAAGCTGAAGTAGACTGTGGAGAAGATCAGAACCATTAGTTTCTCAACCTCACTTCTTCCAGAACATCTATCAGGATCTTAGCCATGCCTACAGAGAGAGAGAGAGAGAGAGAGAGAGAGAGAGATGGGGGTGGGGTCAGGGGTACACTAGGAACAGGTTTTCTTATAATGGAAAAAAAACAAAACATGCTTTCTCATAATTAAACAGTTATGCTCCCTTCCTTCAGTTAAGAATCTCACATGGATACTGTAGCTGTTTGAACCAAACAGCTGTAATCATGAAGACTATCTTGTGCTCATCCCAGCACTCTTAATCACAATATTCTCATACTGAATATCCTTTCAACACACTTAGTACTTGGTGTCTTTACTCTTCTGCACCTGTATAGTGCAATCATTTAAAATTCCACTATTCCGTGTCATCCAGAAGAGGGTGGGTTTCAGTCTGGTTCCTCTCAATGGTTCTCATTAGGTATCTAAATCTACATCTGGATTTCTGTGAAGCTTCTTTATGACAATAGATATTGTTCAGTGCTTTACAAATAAAATGGGCAAACTTCTTGCTTCATGAATTCTTGTTCAGTCATATTTATGTTCTTTTCTAGTTTCAATTTAAAAACAAAAAGCCAGCCCTACAGTTCTGGCTCAATTAATCATAACTGTTTTTTTCATAAGCACATTTTCTCTGCAATCTTTCTCTGTATCAATTGTTGTAAAATGTAAATCAATCTTTTTCTACAAGGAAATCCATCATCATCATGTCCCAATACTAGCATGATAATTAAAACCTCCAGACAGTGAGCTATCTATCGAGTTATTTTCCTATTCATTTTAATCAATATTAAGTTTGCAGACTAATCATTTTTTCTGCTGCCAAAGACTGTATCAGAAAAGCACTTCCTACATAATAGCTTCAAGTGGTGCTGTATAACGAGGCCTGTAACCTTCTGAATATTTTATTTCTATGTTATTTCAATAAAATACCATTTCAATCTGCTGGCAAATTCGTACTTAATAAAGTGTGACCTTGTTTTCTAAAGGGCTGAGTGGATTTCAGGATAAGATTTCTTTCAGTCCAAATGAATCAATCATGTTGTAATTGAAAACGCTAACCCACAAAGAGCTCTGTAATGCAAAAATGTTTTATGAAAATGGCCTCAATGAAAAGGACAATTCAGTATTCAGTAAGTTTCTCTCTATTAGAGTAATGCATGTCTGGTTCTAATCAGACCACGATCAAAGAACGGTCTTATCTAACTGGTGCAATATATATTTTTTGTACCAGTGGGAGATCCAGGCTGCATAGAGGGGAGAGACTGTGTGAGGTCAACACAGATGTCTACATTTTCTATATAAATCATCCTTACTAAAATAACAAGCAATTCCACATTTCTACCAATTCAAAGTCTCAGAAATTAATAAATTAATAATTTGCTGCAAAATTAGCCACAGAATGTCACAGCTTTAGAGGCAGACACAGGGCTGTTCCTAAACCTTTGGTAGCCCTAACAAAAATCCCTTGTACCATGGGTGTATCACCATATTTATAAATATCAAAAATATGGCTACATTCCTATTGGTGGCTTGTGTCCTAGAAACGGTCCTCGACCGGAGGGATAATAAGAACACATTACAACATTACTAGACATTTATTTTATAACAGCAGACACAGAAGACTCCTAAAATCAATGCATAAATAAAAATGTCATATTTGATAGCGTAGCAATCAATCCACATATTTAGGAGGCAATCATGATATACCAGATGTCCTGAGATACCATTGACCCTGAGATACCTTCTGCTCTCCGGACCTGCCTGATCCATCCTGATGCCCTAATTCTGGTTGGAGTTCTCACCACTTGTAAATCACTCGCTGCTCCAGAGTTTGGCCCTAAATGCTCAGCCTAAAGATCAATGAGATTAATTCAATTCAATTAAATTTTATTTGTATAGCACTTTTTACAATAGACATTGTCTCAAAGCAGCTTTACAGGAATATAAACACAGTATACACATAGTAAAGGTGAGAAATTATCCCAACCGAGCAAGCCACTGAGTGGCGACAATGGCAAGGAAAAACTCCCTAAGGTGTTAAGAGGAAGAAACCTTGAGAGGAACCAGACTCAGAAGGGAACCCGTCCTCATCTGGGTAACAACAGATATTCTTAAAGAGATAATTATTGATCGATATGTAATCTGTTTGGTTTAGAAACATGGTACAATTACTGAGGATTGTACCATAAAGATGGTTCTGGACTGCAGTTGATATGAACAGTTTTGCTATGATGTTTTAGGACTACAATTTCTATGCTAGTGTTAGGACTGCAATTGCAACAAACAGTTTTGCACTCAAGTCTCCATCAATGAACAGTTGAAAACTTAAACACAAATATAGACTTCATGTGAAAACTAGGATGAATTTCCTGTTTACACAATTGCACTTTTTGACCATGTTAGTCCACAATTATAAAGGGATTATGTCCAATGACACTATTCGTTGTCACCCAGATGAGGATGGGTTCCCTTCTGAGTCTGATTTCTCTCAAGGTTTCTTTGTCATTTTGTCTCAGGAAGTTTTTCATTGTCACAGTCACATTTGGGTTGCTCTTCACGGATAAATTTAAAACGGTATAAATTGAAAATATACATCCTAAACGTATTTATTTCTGTAAAGATGCTTTGTGGCTATGTCAATTGTCAAAGCACTGTACAAATAAAATTTAATTGAATTATGATTACCAGAACAACATGTAGGGCATCATTCCCATTAACAGTCTTAGAAGTAAGCAGTTTTTTTTTTTAATGCTTGCACAATCAACTAAAACCTTTTCATTTATCAAATGCTTAGTATACCAGCAGGTGGCAGTGAACCTTCTGGTTCACTTCCTGTTTTTGGGTGATATTTATTTCTGTCCTGGTTATCAAGAAGTATGTGAAATTTCTTGAAGGAATGGCTGGAAAGCAGATTCTAATCCCTTTCTATCCAACTCCATCCTGTGAGCAAGAGGCCTGTCCCTTGTGCAGTACTTCTACAATACTCACTGCAACTACAATTCCTGCATGCCTACACACTCAGGCTAAACACATAAGTAAAAAATAATAATAAAAAAGCCCACAAGTACACACATATGTGCATACAAACAGATTTTCCTAATGTGTATACCTGCAACTTTGGAGTTAAAATGGAAATTGCATGGAACAGAGAGGGGAGTTAAAGCTTCTAATCAAGGAATTACACAGGATACTGATTGTGCCCTGCGATGGACTGGCACTCTGTCCAGGGTGTACCCCGTCTTGTGCCCGATGCCTCCTGGGATAGGCTCCAGGTTCCCCGTGACCCTGAAAAGGAGTAAACGGTTGAAGATGGATGGATAGATGGACTGTCGTAGCCGAACAGAACAGAACTCAACTTCCCAAGAGACACCTCTCACTTCCCATGCACGCATGCGCTCACCATCCCTGGAATACTGATTCAACACACCTGCTCGCAATCACACACACCCCCCCTCACTCAGAGCACATACTTATAGAGTCAACCATGAGGGAATCCCGAACTATACGTTTTGCTGACGTGTTCTCTGCATTACCAAGCCTTTCTGGTATCGTTTGCTTTCCTCGTTTTCGTCCTTGACGACGCTCTTGTCTCTCCCTCTGGTATTGTTTGTCCGATCGCCTGACCTTAGCCTGTTTCTCGACTACGCCCCTTGCACGCTCCTTTCGCTACGATATTCCCTGCTGCCCGCGTCTGCTTCCGTTCCACCCTCGGCGGCGCGTGACAGAATACTTCGCTTTCAATATGGAGGCAGTGGGCGATCCACGCTGGCCCCAAGCTGTCAAAGGGCACAGCCGGATGATCAGCAAACACGACCAACGCTTAGCCAGCCTTACTGAACAAGTCGCGCGGTTGAATCAAGCGACACCGCCTGCCATAGCGGTGAACGCATGTTTCCCTCCCATTCCAACGCCAGAGAAAGATCACATTGATTACGCCCTTGAATTTCGGACTGTAGCCGCCAGAAGTGGATGGACTCAGCCAGCATTGAAAACCATGTTTCGTCAAGGAGTAAACGCGGACAAACATCGCTGTTTTTATTGCGGAGAAAAGGGACACTTCATTCAACAATGCCCCCTTTAAGCGTCATTCTGTCCGCGGAGATCAACGTCAGCCTATGGTGAGTTCAGAATCCGTGAACCAACGCTCATTTTAATCAGCCTTTACAATGTCAGTTATACTTGAGTACTCAGGAGTATCTTTTGTCCTAGAAGCGCTGATGGACTCAGGAGCAGTGGGAAAGTTCATTGCTCAGTCAACCATCCAAAAGAACAACATCCCCATTCATCCTCTCCTCACCCTGCATCGCATCCAAGCTATAGATGGAGCACCCATAGGGAATGGAGTCGTTTCCCACTGCACTGAACCCATATATCTCCGTACCAGCACCCTCCATCAAGAACAAATCATCTTTTACGTCACCGTATCTGCCTGTCATCCAGTGGTTCTAGGTCTACCCTGGTTGGACCTTCATAATCCACAGATCTCTTGGACACAGAGGGAAATTATTCATTGGTCACCCCATTGTATTCGCCATTGTCTGCAAACCTCTGTACTCACGCTGGCCACTACTACTGCAGAAAGCACGCATGATCTCACAGTCAACATTCCCTACGAATACCGGGACCTCAATGGCGCATTCAGCAAAGTAAAAGCTTGTGGTCTAACTCCTCACAGCCCCTACGACTGCGCCATTGATTTGTTACCGGGCACTTCTCCACCCCGTGGAAGAGTTTATCCACTAACTCTGACGGAACAAAAAGCCATGGAGGAATACATCCAAGAAGCGTTGCAGCAGGGTTACATACGTGCATCAACGTCGCCAGCATCAGCAGGATTTTTTTTTTTCGTGGAAAAGAAAGGGGGTGGATTACGACCATGCATAGACTATCGAGGTCTGAACCAGTGCTGTCAAATACCGCTATCCGTTACCCTTAGTCCCTGTTGCCTTGGAACAATTACGTTCAGCCACCATATTCACAAAATTGGATCTATGCAGCGCCTATAACCTCTTCCGTATCCGAAAGGGGGGCAAATGGAAGATCGCTTTCAGCACAACTTCAGGACACTGTGAGTATCTTGTAATGCCTTCTGGTCTTTCTAACACGCCTTCTGTGTTTCGAAGTCTCATTAATGACGTCCTAAGGGACATGCTGGGACGTAATGTTATCACCTACATTGATGACATTCTAAATCTACTCCAACTCTAAAGAAGAACATGTTAATCACGTACGTCAAGTGTTGAAGAAGCTGCTCGAGAACCAGTTATATGTCATGGCAGAGAAGTGTGAATTTCCTTCCTGGGCTACATCATTGGGATCACCATGGACAAAGAAAAGGTCAATTCAGTTGTCAACTGGCCCACACCCACAACAGTGAAAGAATTGCAAAGGTTCCTTGGGTTCGCCAATTTCTACTGACGCTTCATCTGTAATTTTCGCACAATCACTCACCCCTTGACATCATTATTGAAGGGGAAACTCAAGTGTCTACCGTGGGACACAGTAGCACAAAACGCTCTGAATCACCTCAAGAACGCCTACACTACAGCCCCCATTATTAAGCATCCTGACCCGTCCCGACCATTTATTGTAGAAGTAGACTCATCCGAAACCGGGGTGGGAGCAGTTCTTTCTCAAAGCTTCTGGAGAAGCCTAAACTCCACCCAGTGGCCTTCTTTTCAAGAAAACTCACCGCGTCCAAAAGAAATTATGATCTGGGCAATAGGGAACTCTTGGCAGTTAAACTAGCTCTTGAAGAATGGCGTCACAGGTTAGAGGGAGCTGCTCATCAATTTGTCATTTATACCGACCATAAGAACCTGGAATACTTGCGCATAGCAAAGAGGCTTTTGCCCAGACTGGCCTGATGGTCCCTGTTTTTTGCAAGATTCCAATTTACCCTCTCGTACAGACCTGGTTCCAAAAACACCAAAGCTGATGCCCTCTCCTGACTGAATCATCCACAAGCATACCAAGACCATGAAGAATATGTACTGAAACCCTCATGCATCATCGGTTCCCTCGAATGGGAACTTGACCAGGAATTAGAAAATCTTCCCTCGTCACAGATCCCTACAGCATTCCTGGCAGGCCTATTATTTGTACCTGAAAAGCATCGTCCCAAGCTCACTATCTGGGCGCACACGGCTGTCGGTACCGGCCACCGTGGAGCTCAAAGCACTTATTTCCTCCTACGGGAGAAGTATTTGTGGCTGAACATGGATAGGGACATACGCAGAGTGGTGGCATCCTGCTCCTCGTGTGACCAGAGTAATGTCCCACGAAATCTTCCTACCGGTAAGCTCCAGCCCCTACCCGTCCCAGAACGCCCATGGTCTCATATTTCTGTGGACTTTGTAACGTATTTGCCGAAGTCCCAAGACAACACCACCAATCTGGTCACAGTGGACAGATTCTCTAACTCAGTGTGGTTCATTCCATTACCCGCCCTACCCTACTTTCAGGATGGCCGAGTTGCTGTTCTAGCATGTCTTCAAGTATTTTGGCATTCCAGAAGAGATTGCCTGTGACTGAGGTCCCCAGTTCATCTCCAGAGTTTGGGCTAGTTTCATGGGAAAGTTGGGAGTCACAGTGAATCTAATCTCAGGCTATCACCCAGAGGCCAATGGTCAGGTGGAGCGAGTTAACCAGGAATTGGGGTGATTCCTCCACACATTTTGTGCTACTAACCCCGGTGATTGGAGCCAGTTTCTACCATGGGCCGAATATGCCAAAAATTCTCTAAGACATTCCGTGACTAGTCTCACCCCATTTCAGTGCATACTGGGTTACCAACCGCCTTTGTTCCTGTGGAATGCATCCCCCACGGACTCACCTGCAGTTGATCAGTGGTTCGCACGGAGCGAACAGGTATGGGCAGATACTCCTCGGCATCTAACACAAGCCGCATGTGTGTACAAACGTAATGCTGATCGCCGTTGCAGTGACCATCCAAGATATTGTCCCGGCGATAGAGTATGGTTGTCCACAAAGGATTTAAAGCCACCGAACAGCTGCAAGAAGCTCACACCCCATTACACCGGCCCCTTCAGAATCCTCAAGCAAATAATGGTCACATACCGTTTGGACTTACCGCGGCACAGCTGCGTCGCCCCCTCCTTCCATGTATCACGGCTAAAACCTGTGGTTCACAGACCTCTTGCCATGGAGGTGCCAGCTGAAACACCTCTGGCTCCTTTGGAGATTGAGAGACAACCATCTTACCTGATCAAGCAGATACTTAAGTCTAGGCACAGAAGGGACACCTTAGAATACTTGGTCGAGTGGGAGGGGTATGGGCCAGAAGAACAATGCTGGGTCCTGAGACAGGACGTTCTGGACCCACAACTTCTCAGAGACTCCCACGCCACTCACCCTGATCTCCCGGCCCCTCAGCCCCGGGGGAGGCCAAAAAAGAGCTCTGCTCCCGGAGTGAGCTCCTTTGGGGGGGGGTTTGTCATAGCCCTGTCCGATCAGAACTCAAATTCCCAAGAGACACCTCTCACTTCCCATGCATGCATGTGCTCACCATCTCCGGAATACTGATTCAACACACCTGTTCGCAACCACACACACACACAGAGCACATACTTATAGAGTCAGTCAACCATGACGGAATCACGAAGTATACGTTTTGCTGACTCGTTCTCTGCGTTACCAAGCCTTTCTGAAATAGTTTGCTTTCCTCATTTTCTCAACCGCAGTTTTCGTCCTTGACTACGCTCTCGTCTCTCCCTCTGGTATTGTTTGTCCGATCGCCTGACCTTAGCCTGTTTCTCGACTACGCCCCTTGCACGCACCTTTCGCTACGATATTCCCTGCCACCCGTGTCTGCTTCCGTTCCACCCTCGGCGGCGCGTGACGGATACAAGATACATGACACAAGATACAGAATAATTAACTGATCATGCAAAGTATCTTGTCTTTGGATGGCAAACAAGCATCCAGGAAAAAAAAACTAAATATCAGAATAACAAAATAAGACCACTCACAAAATGAACTCCCAGGCTTTTTTTGTCATGTTCCTGTCAGTATAAACACTTTCTGTCACCCAACATTTTAAATCCTTCCACAAGACAAAAATGAAATAAGCTAGCATCTTTGTCACTTTTCCACCCTTATAATCACTAATGACATAGGAGAGAATACAAAAGGTAAAGATTTCTAACAAAAGAGACATTTAGCCAAGTTTCCAGCTGTATAGTTAAGAAGAAACAGGTAAATTTAAAACCAGGTATCACTGACACTTTTATTTAAAAGATTTATTGGTCCAATAATATATTAATTCAGTGAAAAAAAAAAACCCCAAGTCTAATAAAAAGAGATTAAAATTTATTACAGATTTTTCCTATAAATGATAATGAACTGATTAATATAGTCAATTTAATCAATAAACCCCTCATGACTCTCACTACCAGTGACTATCTCACTGAAAATAATATAGAAGTTTCCTGTTCTTCTGTGTCAGTATTAGTCATGATACATGAGGAATGATACAATAATACTTTGATGTATACACTTCCAGTTTTTGAACACCCCATATTTGGCATTACCTCATTTTAAATACTGGTACTCAAAAATGTGAAAATTTTGTAACACATATTTATGTTTTAAAGTTAACATGAGCACAGGTTTATCGTCCAGTAAAGCACTCAAGTCCCCTAAGCAACTGAGGAAATTTGTTTTGAACTACATGTTACTGCATAGATGTATAATAGACAAATAATAATAGTAATAATTAATAAAAACCTATTATCAAGATAAGCACTTCTTAAGCATTCGCACAGATACAGGTACAAAGGAATTCTTGTATCTGTTTAAATTGCAAAATGAAATTCTCTATTTTCTACCAGAGGGAAGCAGTTTATACTGTGGATACAAGAAGTGAGTCTGATAACCTAAAATCATCTGCACCTGATTAAGAATGCATTTCTCATATAAATCTTGATGTTCTTCTTGCCCAACAATTTTTAATGCTGTCAATACCAGGTGCACCAATTTAGATTTAAGCTTGTTTTCCCAAACCTTACCGTAATACCACACCTAACAATACCTTCTACAACAGTGTTGTAAAACAACAGCATAATCTTCTTGTTAAGCCCATAAAGACAATATGCATAAGAAGTATAATCCCTGGTGTAGACATGTACAAACCCATCCAGTGTATTTTCCATGTAAGTGAACTGACTTATGTAAATGCCCAAGTCTGCATATGAGTAATGAGTCGGTCATGTATAAGCACTTGATGATGGTCGCCTATACATTTTGGGTCGAATACAATCTCCTCAGTTTTCTTTGTATTTATCATTAACTTATTGTTCTCACGCCAGTCAACAAACTGGCTTATTTCTGACTGGTAGTGGTGCCAATATTGTCTTGCACGTAGAGTCAACAGAGTCCCTTGTCTAAAGGCAAACTGTACACAATCCAATAAAGAGCCGTGTGAGTGTCGCCATTACGCCATTAGAGTCTTTGCTTTATCAAACTTATCCAAACTCATTGGAAGAAGAAGCGGCCACTGCTAAAATTAGCCAACCGGATCAGCACGTCATACCAACATAAAAAATAATTTCAAAACCAATCAAATTGAAAACACTGCAACGAATTAAGAATGTATACATATTAATGTATACAGTATCTCACAAGAGAGTACACACATCACATTTGTGTAAATATTTGATGATATATTTTCATGTGACAACACTGAAGAAATGACAATTTTCTACAATGTAAAGTAGTGAGTGTACAGCTTGTGTAACAGTGTAAATTTACTGCCCCCTCAAAATAACTCAACACACAGCCATTAATGTCTAAACCACTGGCAACAAAAGTGAGTACACCCCTAAGTGAAAATGCCCAAGACAATAGTCTTTCTAAGACTTTATCCACAATGATAGTAAAATTCTGATGCCATAATTCATCTATGATTCGGAAATGCTTATTTAGTGGTTATTTGAGTTACTGTAGACTTCCTGTCAGCGCAAATCATTCTAGCCATTCTCTTCTGACTTCCCTCATCAAAAAGGCATTTCGTCCTGCCGAACTTCTGCTCACTGGATTTTTTTTTGCACCAAATCTGTGTAGACTCAACAGACTGTTGTGTGTGGAAAATACAAGATGAGCAGTTAATTACATAATTGCATGTGGGTACTGGTGTTCTCATTAATGTGGCCAGTGAGTATATAAACCTGTTAAAACTAAGCTTTTCCAGTAGTCACTCATTACATATAACATACAATTGAATTAACATGTCCAAATACAGATGCACATGTACTGTGGCCTCCACTAATATTGGCACCCTTGGTAAATATGAGCAAAGAAGGCTGTGAAAAATTGTCTTTAATGTTTAACCTTTTGATCTTTTGTTAAATAAAATTCACAAAAATACTCTGCTCTCATGGATATCAAACAATTGCAGAAACAACTCAGGTTTATTAAAAAAATCTTTGTTAAATATTTTTATCTTTGCAACAATTATTGGCACCCTTTTAGTCAATACTTTTTGCTACCTCCCTTTGTCAAGATAACAGCTCTGAGTCTTCGCTTATAATGCCTGATAAGGTTGGAGAATACATGGCAAGGGATCTGAGACCATTCCTCCATACAGAATCTCAAAATCTCCAGATCCTTCAAATTTCGAGGTCCACACTGGTGGACTCTCCTCTTCAGTTCACCCCACAGGTTTTCTATGGGTTTCAAGTCAGGGGACTGGGATAGCCATGGCAGGACCTTGATTTTGTGGTCAGTAAACCATTTTTGTGTTGATTTTGATGTATATTTTAGACCATTGTCCTACTGGAAGATCCAACCGCGGCCCATTTTAAGCTTTCTGGCAGAGGCAGTTAGGTTTTCATTTAATATCGGTCCATGATGTCATGCCTCCTAACAAAATGTCCTCTGTCAGAAAAACAGCCCCAAAACATTAGAGCCACCACCATATTTAACCGTGGGCATGAGGTACTTTTCCATATGGCTACCTCTCTGTGTGCGCCAAAACCACCTCTGGTGTTTACTGAAAAAAATCTTTATTTTGGTTTCATCTGACCACAGAACCCGATCCCATTTGAAGTTCTTATTTGAACTGGTGTCTGGCAAAGTGAAGACGCTTGAATTTGTTTTTGGATGAGAGTAGAGGCTTTTTTTCATGAAACCCTTCCAAACAACTTGTGGTGATGTAGGTAACTTTGGATTGTAGATCTGGAGACTTTCTGACCCAAAGACCCAACTAACTTCTGCAATCCTCCAGCTGTGATCCTTGGAGATTTTTTTTTCTCTTCAGAGTGCATTGAGACAATATAAATAAAGGTCCTCTTCCAGGTTGATTCATAGCATTTCCAGTTGACTGGAACTTCTTAATTATTGCCCTGATGGTGGAAATGGACATTTTCAATGCTTGTGCTATTTTCTTATAGCCACTTCACATTTTGTGAAGCTCAACAACCTTTTGCCGCACATCACAGCTAAGGAAATTTGCCCTATATGTTACCTTATATTTAAAAAATATCAGTGGGACTATACTTTAAAATATATTTTTCTCATATGATTTCGTAGGGGTGCCAATTATTGTTTCAGGTTTTTGGATAAACCTGTGTTTTGTTTACAATTGTTTGATATCCATGAGCGCAGTGAATTTTTGTGAATGTTTTGAACAAAAGATCAAAAGGTTAAACAATAAAGACAGGGTTTCACAGCCTTCGTTGCTCATATTTACCAAGGGTGCCAATATTAGTGGAGAGCACTGTATATTCACATATAAACAACACTTCCTACTAAAATAAAATGAAATTACATTCCATTTAACTATAAAAACAACCAGAAAATAAAAATGGCATAACATGAAAAGAATTACAACTGTGAACAGTGACAACAATGTACATGTACAGCCAGGTATACAGAGCTATGAAGCATGTCACATCACTGACATAGGCACTGAAGCTACCAGCACGTTTAACCTCAGTACATACAGACATCACATCTGATCTCATCTTTCATGTTGATTACTCTATGTTAGTCCTGATGTTCTTCAGATGCTGGATAATAAGCTGTCAGTAGTTTCTTAGGACATGTAAGGCATTACAAAATGCACAAGACACACACCAAATGTGACATTTTCATTTACAGTGACCTAATCTTTGAACTAACAACTACCTAAAAGTGATCTGATGCTTTGTTCCTCTTTGGCCTCTATAAATCTTTACAGATGTAAGTAGTTTTCCTAGTATAGAATGATACAATTATTCTTTTTTACACCAGTGTAAAAAAATTACATTATTTCTTACTCCCTCTAGTAACATTCTATACAGTGCAAGTTAATAAAAGTATACATTCTAATAAATAAGTCTGTGTTTTAACATACTGTACAAGTACAGTATATTCTAACAATTTTAGGTCAATAAGCAATAAAGACAAAAAAAAAAAAAAAAAAACACATTACCTAATTTATCCAAATCAACCACTTGATAATTGCAGGCTGGATATAAAAGTAGAGGAGAGCCAGCAAAATTGTAACTTTTTTTTTGGTTTGCGTCAAATTGCTCAACAATGATTTAAATTAAAGACTTCATACTTCCTAAGTAACATTCTGTTATCATCTTCCGGTTTACCGATGGCATCAGCGAGTACAGTATAATTTCACTGAAACCAAAAGTAGTACCTTGTTGCTGTGCAGGAAAAGTGGCACAACTGCAATGTTACATGGATCAGTCGCAGCACCATGAAAAATACATTTCTTGTTATTAGACTATATCAAAGTAATATGGTTACTATGATTTAAACATGAAACTAAGATTTAAACAAGATGACATCTTCATGAGCTCAGCTAATAAACTGTATTTTATTCTAACAACACCAGGAATAAGTGTGCGTGTCTCAGTGCTGTCACGTTTTCTATCTCAGTGCTGTCACCTTTCGCTATGCTTAACAGTCTGGTAGCCACTGAAGCAAGAAAGTATACAGAGTATATCAGAAGGAACATGCCCATTCTCTGAAAACTATAGAGTTAATGTAGATACAAGTGTCTGGGGAAAAAGTAATAGAAAATAATTTGGTTATTTATTTATTTATTTATTTTTTACTTTTCTGGTTTTTCAAAAATATCTCCTGCAAGAGTGAATAAATGCAGCTCCCCCCCCCCCAGATGGTCACACAGAAGTGAAACTCTTGTATATGCATGGGAAAAAAGGCACAGTTGGATGCATAGTTGCATTTAGAAAAAATGTGCATGTTATCATTGTGCTGACTCTCCCCTTATGCATTAATAACTGTGGGGTCTAGATAAAGCATGTAGTGCTAGTTAGTACAAACAAATCATTCAACGAAAAAAAAATCAGCACTGCAACATTAACCATTAACCACAGGAATGAAATCTGACTCAGTAATTTGAAGACTCTCTTTTCAGTTAAATAACAAACAACCTCCACATTCATCAAAACAGTTCATTATAAAACCTTGATTCATTTAAAAGCAGCAACTAAAATTAAAGTTAGTAATTAGGAGAATGTGATGAAGGTGCTGGAACCATGTCAGTGTGGAGTTCTCCCCTCCAAATCAAACAAATGAAACACTTTCCAGTCTGTTGCTTGGATCATACAGTAGAATGCACTGCATCTAAAACACTGTCCAAATTCAAAGACTTGTGTTAAGATGAGACTTACACCTGCAGAAATTCTGCCTCTACATACCAGTGGGCTTCTCTCTCTGAATCTGGTAGTAGCAAGCCTGCAGTGACAGAAAAAAAAAAGAGTGCAGAGAAATTCAATACAAATGGAACTTACACAATCATTTACACAGCCAGGTTAAAAAAATTTAAATAAAATAAAAATTAAGACTTTTTTTGCAATGGCATTTCAAACACCTTAAGTACCTTAAGAGTCCTAAGTACGGATTTTACATTTACATTTATTCATTTAGCAGATGCTTTTATCCAAAGAGATTTTAGGGGTTAATTAGGTATTCACGGAAGAGGTGGGATTATATTTGGTAGCGCTTTTTCACACATATATAAAAAAGTATAAATGTACCCAAGACACATTTATATCCAATTGTTCAAACTACTTCAAGATGCTCTGTCTTTTAGCTGCATGTTATACACATGTAAATGTCTTATTCACAATGCAACTAAGAATGAAGAACACAGGAAGTTGGTGTTCGATGATATAATGAGGTCACTGGCATATTAACATGCAGCAACAGCTATCGGATTTGTGAATTATAAATCCGTATAGGTGAAAGCATATCAGGATACAATCCAGATACAAGATGCATGAATGATAAAGTGTAACTTAGGTCAAATGTAGTTTAAGACCAAATTTGTAGTGATGAAATACGACCTATAAAATCACTCTTCAAAAGTGTCTATACAGAACTACATCTCCCATCAAATTCAGACCGCTTAAGGAAGTAAAGAATAATAAAATAAAGCAGCAAGTTCTGTGTTTCACAAGTCGTTCACACAATGAATGAATTGTGACTGCTTGTCTAGCTGTCTGTAGTACTACTGAGTACTTCCTTATGACATCATGTTTGGCTTGTGTGAGTGTTAAATGGTAAATGGCGCACTTATATACTGTAGCGCTTTTATCCAAAGCGCTTTACACTGTGTCCCATTCACCCATTCACACACACACCAATGGTAGCAGATCTGCCATGCAAGGCGCTAACTTGCCATCGGGAGCAACTTAGGGTTCAGTGTCTTGCCCAAGGACACTTCGGCATGTAAAGTCATCCAAGCCAGGAATCGAACCACCAACCCTACGATTAGTGGATTAGTGGATAACCCGCTCTACCGACTGAGCCACAGCATAGCCGATTGTTTCTTGCAATCCCGCTTTTACGCTTGAAAATGGTTTCAAATAAATGTAAATCTTATCTATATCTGCAAATACTGCATGTGATGGTATGTCTGAAGAAATACTGGTGATGGTGTCAGGTCAGGACCCATAATACTATGATTCATACTTTGAGAGTGGTGAACATGAGCCCGAGTTCTCCGTGCTGTAGAGCAGGATCCATCAAGTCCTCTATGAGGCTCACTTCAGAGCCAAGGTTTCTGATCCTGAATTCACACATAGAAAGATATCACAGGTAGGAAAATGAACCGAACACGATTATTCTAGAAAAACTGTATTTGGTTTCGAGGCTTGTTAATCTAAGGACATTTGATTCAATTTATTCAAAGTACACTCAGTTTAACCCAGTTTAAATGCTGTCTAAATATGTGCAGTTGCATCTTATAAAATAGCTAACATATCAAAAAGAACACACTGGCAAATTAGAAACTGAAACTCAAGATTAACGCTTACATTTCAAACAAGCCAGCACATGACAGAACATGAGGTTGTGATGTGTAAAGTATACCGTGCACGGAGAACTATGTAGAGGAAGACTGGGAAAAGGTCATCCATGCACCACAGGAAGCCCTGGCCCAACATGGCTTGCACTTCCTGCGTGATGTCCTCAAAGGTCAGCTGGATGACCTGAAGCTTATCTGCAGGAGTGAAAGTAGTGCTAAAGAAAAGAGGAAAAAAGATGGCATAAAATAAAAGCTAAAGTCTAAGTGTAGCCCAAAAAAATCAAGCCACACACAGTACACATGTAGGTGTGGTATGTGCTTTTATTTACCTGATCTGTTGCAGAGTCTCCACAGCAGTAGCAAAGCAAGCATTCATACTGGTAGGCAGCACCTGTCCCATTTTTACACATTTTTCATTTTAAACTTGTATGTTCATTATTTTGCCACCATTTAAACTGCCAATTTATCATCTTGTAAACAATTTTTTTGCTTACTTTTTTTTTTTTAATTAAATCTCCATTAGTATAAAACGTCATACTCACATCTTTTCTTTCTCCTAAAACAGAAATTGAGACTGGCCAGAATTTTCTACAAATAAATAAACAAATAAAAGAAACAAAAGGCCCATTTTCATATTTGAAGTGAATGTAGTTCAGGAAAATACTCTAGTTTCTATATAGTGTACTGTCCTTTTAATAAGACATCATTGAGAAAGTAAGTGCTGTAATGAGAGGGTAACTGCCAGTGTGTGTGTGTGTGTGTGTGTGTGTGTGTGTGTGCGCGCGTGCTAAAAGCATGTGTGTTTATGTGTGTTTGTTTAATCACTCACTGAGGCACTCCCAGGAAGGTGAACAAAGACAAGTCGGGCTGTTTGTTGAGGCATAACACACACTCCCAGTACACCTCCTCCTCCTTCTCTCTCGCCTGTGTGTACAGTGTGAAGAGTGGAGGATAGAGACGAGGTAACAAAACAGGAAGCAGCAGAGTGCTGCTACTCACAATCCAGCTGCAACACACAAACACAAAATACACACATACTGTATATACTGTAAATGTACTACAGAGAACAATTCTTGAACAATGAAGATCAACTACACTTTTTATGAAGTTTTTCTCACTGTTCAGTTGTTATTTCTTTTCCACATGAGGTGTAATATTCTTAAGCGGAAGTGTTAAGGTCTTACCCCTGCTGGGTGGTGTCTGAATGTGTGCTGCTGCTCAGAAAGTCACTGGCCCTCTTTTCTGACTCAGGGATAAAACTACCCTCATCTGGAAGATCAGGAAACAGAAACCTGGCAGAAATGATAGTTGTTCACTGATCTTATCTTATCAATGCTGTCTGTTCTCACTGATACTGTAGGCAACATGACTGATACAGTGAAATGTGCATAAAACATTGATCCAATACAAATATTAGGGAATGAGAAACATGTCCAAAATACAACATACGATGGAACTGAATTCCAAAAGCATTTCAGTCTAAGATTGGCCTTAATCTGTGGCCTGAAAAAAAAAAAAGAATAACAACCCTGAAAATATATTGTTACCTTATGATCAAATTCTGAAATTTAAAAATGTAACAAAAGAGTAGAGGTCATTATGTGATCATTATGTATGGAATAAAACACAACATGCTATATTGTTATGGAAAATAGTTTCCACCCCAAAGATGATTACTTTCCAATAACGTCAAGAATTTTTATTTATTAAAGAACACTGTCATATATATTAATTGTCCATTTATAGTAACGCTTAGTGTTGTGGAACATGTGCAGCTATAACCTGCCATTCCTTCATCTCTTTCTCTCTCTCTTGAAGTTAATAAGGTAAAGAAATACCGCTTGTCCTCTTGTGAAAAAAACCCCAACAAATACATACAAACGCCAAAGCTCTCCATCCTAAAGACTTTCCCATGTTAGAAAACGAAAGGAAACAGCTTTACCTCTGACTGTTATAAAACACTGACACTGGAGACTTCTTCCATAAATGCTATTTATGCAATTGCTAACACTCAGAAAACATCTACAGTGGTGTGAAAAAGTGTTTGCCCCCTTCCTCATTTCCTGTTCCTTTGCATGTTTGTCACACTTAAGTGTTTCGGAACATCAAACCAATTTAAACAATAGTCAAGGACAACACTATT
>JAFFST010048464.1:6558-20963 GCA_022414735.1 Noturus placidus | reverse complement strand
CACACACACTACTGACACTTTAGACACGCCAATCAGCCTACCATGCATGTCTTTGGACATGGGGGAGGAAACCGGAGAACCCGGAGGAAACCCCCGACACACGGGGAGAACATGCAAACTCCACACACACATGGCCCTGGCGGGACTCGAACCCCGGACACTGGAGGTGTGAGGCGAACGTGCTAACCACTAACTAATTGACTGTAATTATTGTTGTTTTGTTATTTTTTAATGTATTAATTTTGGTTATTAAACGTATATATCAATTATATTAAATGTCTCTCTCTCTAACTGTTATGTTCATGAAACCAGCTTGAGACAACTTTTGCTTTGTGACATTGAGCATTATCATGCTGGTTGTAGACATTAGAATATGAGAATATAAATTGTGGCCATGAAGGGATGCACATGGTCAGCAACAGTATTCAAATAGGCAGTGACATTCAAACAATGATTGATTGATATTAACGAGCCCAAAGTATACCAATAAAACATTCCCCACATCATTACACCATCTCCACCAGTCTGGAATGTTGACACAAGGCAGGCTGGATCCATGGATTCATGCTGTTGGCTCCAAATTCTGACCCTACCATCTCTGTGTCTCAGCAGAAATGGAGATTCATCAGTTTTGGTGAGACTGTGCTGACTGTAGCCATAGCTTTCTGTTCTTGGCTGACAGAAATGGAATCCAGCATGCATTTCTGCTGTTGTAGCTCATCCAGTTCAAGGTTCAACATGTTGTGAGTTTCTTTTTCTGAGTAGGGTTTCAGCTCACCACAATTGTACAGAGTAGTTATCGGAGTTACTGTAGCCTTTCTGTCAGATCAGACCAGTCTGGTCATTCTGTGTAGACCTCTCTCGTCAACAAGACATTTCTGTCCGCAGAACTGCTGTTCACTAGATGTTTTTTCTTTATTGCACCATTCTGAGTAAACTCTAGAAACTGAGCAGCAATTTCTGAAATACTGAAACCCGCCCATCTGGCACCAACAACCATGCCACAGTTAGAGTCATGGAGATCACATTTCCCCCCATTCTGATGTTTGATGTGATCATTACCTGACACTCTTGATCTGTATATGCATGATTTTATGCATTGTTCTGCTGCCACATGATTGGCTGACTGGATAACTACATGAAAGTGCAGTTGTACAGGTGTTCCTAGTAAAGTGGTCAGTGAGTGTTTGTATGTTTTATATTGTATATATACAAGATTGGACCCACTTTCTCTCTATTATTATTATTATTATTATTATTATTATTATTATTATTATTATTATTATTATTTTAATTATGCTATTTTCATATTAATAGGAATATTACACACAAATCTTCTTTGCCTGAAAAATTCACACTGAGAAGTTGTGTTTAAGTTTTATCCAACTTTCTAAATAATTGTACTATATATTAATAAAGAAAACGTTTATGCATATGTTGTTTGATACCATATGTGAGATATACAGTTGCAATCAAAATTATTCAACCCCCATTGCAAATCAGGCTTATTGTCAAAATGTACAGACTTTCAGCTGTTTGCAATGAACAAATCAAACAAAAGCAATTGAAATAGTTCATCACAACAAATGCTTCAAGTGGTTTCCCCAAATTCAACTGAATTATATATAAAGATACTTATTTGGCATGATGTCATAAGTCATGGCAGTTATTATTATTATTATTATTATTATTATTATTATTATTATTATTATTATTATTATTATTATTATCAGACAGTTACAGAGATTCCTGGAATCACTAGAATGTGCTTGTATGTTTGTCATGGTCCAGTAAACTCCAAAGCCCAGTGCTGAAATCTGCTATTGTGACATTCTCACTGGTTATTGCTACAACATTATTACAGCAAACTGCTTGTGAACCTCACAAAATAATAATACTGATATGAACTGTGTGAAATTAAAGTTCTACCACAGGGGATGGGGCCTTTCCACAAGCTGGTATGAGAATGAACTGAGTCACACAGAGTTGAGGCCAGGCTGGAGACAACCTCAGAAATACATACTGTCTGAAGGAAAGGGTGTTATAGAAGGGCACTATGCAAATAAAAAGAGATAAAGGGATATCTCTTTTAATAGATAATATGTTTCAATTTCAGTTCCACCTTCTGCCTTTTGTCAAACTCAGGACTGTTCACTTCCCCTTGCATTATTCATAAGTAGGCTTTCAAACATTGCGTTAGCACGTCCATGTAACCTCTGACCCCTCATTGTCTGACATTCCCATAAAACATTTCACATTTTACATCAGAGATTCTCTGTTAAAGAGGGTAAAATAATGGATTCCTAATCTTTTACTGAAGGAGCATAAAGACACAGTAAACAAAAAGATCTGCAAATACACAAGACAAAGGGGATGAATGGTGCAGCATTTCCTCAAAAACTACATGAAAAAGATACATAAACTCAAAATGATAGGGTCTGAGCCTGTATTGAACTCCTGAATGTCCTTGTGCTGCCCCCTGTTGTATAAAACTGAGAGTGTAATGCAATAGCCAGCAGAGGTCACACCAGTACCAGACTTAAACATAAAGTAATCTCCAGGAGGGATGTGATGATTACTTCTATATATCCTCTGTGGTGTAGAAGTGTAAAAGAAGCACCCAGAATATTAAAGTATATTAATCTTCTAGCAATTTTAGTTTAACTGATATAAACTGTTAATAATAAGTGTTTAACAGGCCACACTGAGAAACTCGTGGGAAAAACCCCCCCAAAACAGGCTTGGATTTGGCAACAAGAAACCACTAGTTGTTTCTTAAAAATAAATAAATAAATAAACAAGTGAGTGAAGGATTGGCAGGTATAGGATTTCTCTGCAGGACACTGAGAGCTGCCCAGTCTTTCACACGCACATCCTGAGCTCCTCCTCCCTGCACCTCATATTCGTGATTTCAGCTTGTTTTCCTTTTTAGTGTTTTCTATATAAAACACAGGGTTTTGCCTTGTGGAGATTGACCCAGCAGTTTGGTGTGTGCGGTCATAAACACTAACACAAATCGGGATGTGTGTGTGTGTGTGTGTGTGTGTGTGTGTGAGAGAGAGAGAGAGAGAGAGAGAGAGAGAGAGAGAGAGAGAAGTTGAGAAAACAGATGACGTTTTCACCATTCCACCCTCAGCATTGTGTGCAAGAGTCTCTCACTGTTTTTCCCAATTAGTCTGCTCAATCTTACTAATGCTCTGAGAACAGCATGTGTCCACTCGAGGCCTGCCACTGTCTCTCCTAAGAGCAAAGGAAGTGTAGGGAAACGGTAAATGGGTGGAAATTATTTAATAAAACTTTACTAGATCCCTCTGGCCATCTTTAACCATTTATGTGTGATGTCATTGTGTGGAGACTTTTTAAATGTTGGCTCTGTTTCCTGCTGTCACACTAGTGTATAATAGCATAGTGTCTGTCCAATCTTTGTTATCCCTTATAGCCTTTACCTGCTGCAAACTGTGGATATGTTACATTTTTGGTACTGCTGGAGCTGAGAGCAACAGTGAACAAAATTTACAACGGTACTTTAACGAATAGGCTTAAAAATATAACATCGTTTTTAAAAAACATAATAATTCTTGCTTGGTTTACATCTTCTTTGGCAGACTGTTACCATATGTTAGCGTCTGAGATTCCTCAGCGATATAACTCTTAGAACCATAGTTTATTTACGAGCATTTTTCACTTCCTTTATTTCTAGGCCTCTAATATTTTAACCACTACAGGAATTCATACAAGTCATATCTTGTTTTTGTTTTCAGGACATCATAGGCTACACAGATTTATGGGAAAGTCCAAGAAGCTCAGTGCAGATCTGAAAAAGAGGATGGTAGATTTACACAAGTCAGGAATGTCTCTTGGAGCCATTTATAAACAACTGCAGAATTCCAATATCATTAGTTAAACAATAGAACGTAAGTACAAGTTATTAGGAAGTATAGCCACTTTGCCAAGGTCTGGAAGAAGATCCAAACTGTCACCCTCAGCTGAGAGGAAATTGGTTCGGATGGTCAGGAAAAATCCAAGAACCACCAATGCACAGGCCTGCCATGAGCTGGAAGCTGCCGGAATGTCAGTGTCACTGTCTACAGTCAAGAGAGTTGTACATCGCCATGGAGTAAAAGGTTGCCATCCAAGAAAGAAGCCCCTGCTCCAAAATCGACACCTTCAAGTCCATGCAAAGTTTGCAGCTGTTCATATAAACAAAGAAAAGCATTCTGGCGGAAAGTTTTATGATCAGATGAGACAAAGATTGAGTTGCTCGGCCACAATGACCAGAGGTATGTTGAGGTATGGAGGAGTAAAGAACACTGTACCAACTGTTAAGCATGGTGGGGGTAAGCATTTGGGGCTGTTTTGCTGCAAGTGGCTCTGGTGCATTGCACAAAGTGTTTGTTATAATGAAGAAGGAAGACTACCTTAGTATTATTCAGCATAATCTCAAACCATCAGTAAGACGGTTGAAACTTGGACACAATTGGGTGTTCCAACAAGACACTGACCCCAAACACACATCAAAGCTGGTTGTGGAATGGATAAAGCAGGCTAACATTAAGCTTTTGGAATGGCCTTCTCAAAGTCCTGATCTCAACCAGATCAGAAATTTGTGGACTGTGCTTAAAAGTAAAGTCGGGCCAGGAAACCAACAAAAGTAATTGAACTCTACCAATTCTGTTGTACATCTGCCCCAAAAAAAGAACAGTTCAAAGAAATTATTGGAAGCCCAATATTGCCATTACATTCATGCTTATGATGAGTGTATGTACCTGGAAGTGCTAATATTTCTTTTATATTTTCGAATTATATCTCTGCGGATACTTTTTCAGCTAATATTGTCCACAATTCCTGGTGCAAGGGAGGAGGAGTTTTGTGACGCTTTGCTTTAACAAATTCAAGGATGCATTTTAGAGAGATGCATTTTAAATAAATTGTGGAAAAAATAAATCATAGGAATGGTAAATTAAATTATATAGTATAAATTATATTAGGAATTAAATATAAAAATTAAATTGAAATGCAGTGAAGTGTTTGTTTACAGTGACATTGTGCGTAACTAGGCAGCATTCTCATAGATTACATGACCTGTTAGTAATATACTCATTTGCTATACACTCAAAAGTGTTTACTTTTTCTTCACAAAAAGAGTGCATACAGTGCTGTGAAAAAGTAAGTGATTTTTCTCTTTTTGTATATCTCATACAAATTTTTTTAGAAATTAAACCAAGATCTAAAATAAAACAAAAGATAAGTAGAAAATACAGTTTTTCAATGATGTTGTTATTTATTAAAGCAAAAATGTTATCTGATACCAACTGGACTTGTGTGAAAATATATTTTCCCCTGCAGTTACTAATTCCCCAAATCTATGAAACTGCATTCATAATAGGGTTCAGATGGACTAGACGCAACCAGGCCTGATTACTGCAAACCCTGTTCAATCAAATCAACACTTAAATAGAACTTTTTCAACAGCATGAAGTTGGTTAAAAGGTCTTACCCAGTAACAAAATAAAATTCCAGAAATGATGAGGAAGAAGGTGATACATCATTCTGGGAAGGGATACAAAGCTATTTCAAAGGCTCTGGAACTCCAAATATCCACAGTGAGAGGCCATATATCCAAATGGAAAAACTCCACACAGTAGTGAACCTTCCCAGAAGTGCGACCATTCCTCCAAGATTCCTCCAAAATTCCTCCAAGAGCACAGCAACTACACATCCAGCACATCACAAAGAGCCAAGGACAACATAAAAGGACCTACAGGCCTCTCTTGCGTATATAAAGGTGACTGTTCATGACTCCACTATCAGAAAGACACTGGACACAAATGGCATTCATGGAAGTGTGGCAAGGCAAAAACCACTGCTAACCCAGAAGAACATTAAGACTTGTCTGAATTTTGCCAAAACACACCTTGATGATCCTCAAACCATTTGGGAGAATGTTCTGTGGATTGATGAGTGGAAAGTGGAGCTACTTGGAAGACAGGGGTCCTGTTACATCTGGCATAAACCAAACACAGAATTCCACAAAAAGAACATCATACCTATGGTCAAGCATGGTGGTTGAAGTGTGATGGTGTGGGGATAGTTTACTGCTTCAGGGCCTGGGCAACTTGCAATAATTGAGGGAAACATAAATTCTGCACTCTACCAGAAAATCCTAAAGGAGAATGTCCTCAAGCACAACTGGATTATGCAGCAAGACAATGATCTAAAGCATAAGAGTAAGTCCACCTCTGAATGGCTCAAAGCAAAATTAAAGTTTTGGAGTGGTCTAGTCAAAGTATTGACTTGAACCAATTGAGATGCTGTGGTGGGACCTTAAACTGGCAGTTCATGCCCGAAAACCCTTTCTAATGTGGCTGAACTAAACCAGATCTACAAAGAAGAGTGAGCCAAATTTTCACCACAGTTCTGTGAAAGACCATGAAAGGCTTCCAGTTATCGGAAGCGTTTGGTTGCAATTATTGGTGCTAAAAGTGACACAACCAGATTGTAAGTTTAAGGGGGCAATTAGTTTTTCACATGGGTGATAGGTCTTGTATAACCTTTTTTGCTTCAATAAAATAAATAAATTAATAAATAAACTGTTCTGTGTGTTTATTCAGGTTGCATTTGTTTTATGTTGTATTTTGTTTGAAGATCTAAAAGTATTTACTATGGGATATACACAAAAGCAAAAGAAATCAGGAGAGTTTTTCACAGCACTGTACTTTTAGTGTATAGAATATTTAGGTGAATTAGGATTCAGGGAAAGAATTTATTACACTCAACAATCAGCTGACAGTTCCTAATGACAATTCTTGACTTGAGTCCTAAGAAGTGAATTAAGGCCTAATAAGTTAATTAAGTTCTGAGACTTTGGAACTAGTATGGTGTCCAAATTTGATTGCTTTGTGTGATATTGAGGACATTCTCCTTTAGGATTTTCTGGTAGAGTGCAGAATTTATGTTTCCCTCAATTAATGCAAGTTGCCCAGGCCCTGAAGCAGTAAACTTTCCCCACACCATCACACTTCCACCACCATCCTTGACCATAGAACCATGGAACATGTTTTGCCAAAATAACCATACCAAGTATCTTTAGATATGCTGTAAATAAATAAGGACATAAAGTGTAAATAAAATTGTGTAAATGAACAAACCCCAATTTTTTTAAAAAATATTATGATACATAATATCAAGTGTACTTTGAACCCAATGCTGTAAATGTATGTGTTTTCAAAACATGATTAAAAACATGATTTTTTTTATTAAAAAAAAAAAAAGTGAAACAAAATGATACCTTCAAAATCTGAGTGCAAAAATGCCTGAAAAAAATTTGAGTGCAAAAATGCCTGGAAAGAAGAGGCACTATGGTGTCCCGCAAGGTTCTATGACCCTTTTTTTCTCCATTTTTATATAGCCCTAAATACATGCAATTACAAACATGATTATGTTCATGACACACAAAGCCATAAAGATGTTTTAAGACTAGAATAGAAAGGTATTTCTCCCATATTTTGTAAAAAATAAATAAATAAATAAATAAAAAATACATAGAAGTCTTAGTGATGTGTACTAAGTCTTATAAAGTCTCATAAAGCTGCTGAGTTTACCATTGCTGAGTTGTCCATTCTTTGAAACCAAAAGCTACAGTTTAGTAGCTTGCTGCAACCTACTGTATAATGCAGGTCTATAATTTGTTTACCATATAAGTACCATCAGTAAAACTTTATATTATTATGTAAGCCCAAATAAGACATACAACTTACTCTAAATGATGCTGAGAAACTAGTGCATGCTTTTATATCCTCCACACTGAACTATTGGTATGTGTTGCTGGCTTGCTGCCTTGCTTTTTGTAAAGCTTCACAGTGCAGGAAAAACAAGAAAAAAACATCTATGCATTTTACCCCAGTCTTATTCCAGCTACACTGACCACCTATTAAGTTCTGCATCGACTACAAAGTCTTGTTTGCTATGTTTTAAGGTTTGGTATAACTCAGACTTTATCCTTCTGATGTCCTGAAGCAGAATCATTTCAAGTAGTAGATTATAAAATTAAATAATAATTCTGACTCTTTAATGCTAGATACTTCCTTGTGAGTCATGAGAATCCAGGCCTTATCATGTATCAAAAATAAGTGAAGTATATACTGTAGGCTATATAACTCACTATACACATTAAGAGGAACACATGTCAATTAATTCAGTTATCTAATAAGCCAATCATGTGGCAGCAGCACAAAGCATAAAATCATTCAGATATGGGTCAAGAGCTTCAGTTAATGTTCACATCAAACATCAGAATGGGGGAAAATCTCTGTGATCTCTGTGACTTTAACCGTGGCATGGTTGTTGGTGTCAGATGGGCTGGTCTGAGTATTTCAGAAACTGCTGATCTCTTGGGATTTTCACACACAGAGTTTGCACAGAATGGTGTGGAAAAACAAAAAACATTGCATGATCAACCGTTTAGATTAGAAAAAGAAATCACCTGGTCTATTTCCAGTCTTCATCTGTCCAGTTTTGGTGTGTCTGTGTCCATGATAGCCTCAGATTCTTGTTATTTGCTGACAGGAGTGGAACCCAATTGGGTTCCTTCTGTTGTTGTAGCTCATCCATCTCAAGGTTTGATGTGTTGTGTGTTCTGAGACGCTGTTCTACTATATCCTTCCTGGCAGCTCAAAACAATCTGGCCATTTGTCTCTGACCTCTCCTATCAACAACTCATTTCTGCCTGCAGAACTGTCACTCACTGAATGTTTTTTGTTTTTCACACCACTTTGTAAACTCTAGAGAATGTTGTGTGTGAAAATCCCAGGAGATCAGTAGTTTGTGAAATACTCAAACCAGCTCTTCTGGCATCACCAACCATGCCACAGTTAAAGTCACAGAAATCACACTTGTTCACAAGTGTCTGAAGGCAGATTATTTTAGGATTTTTTGTGGCGCCAGCACAACAGCAACACTGATGGATGTAAGAAAAAAATAATATAATAATAATAATTTAAAAAAACCCAGAATGGATGAAATAGAGACTGGGGCTTATTTAATATCTAGTCCAGACTGTAGATTCATGCACCATATCAGTGACAGTTATTTCAGGTGATTACACATAGATTTAGTCTTCATTTAGGCTTAGTTATGATTTTTTGATTCTATTAAATGTTTGTTTATAAATCTGTTTTATACTACTTGTACAGCATTTTGGTTTTCGATGTCTGTTGTTTTTAAATGTGCTTTATAAATAACTAAACTAAACTGAACTAAACTAAACATATTTGTTCAGCCAGCTTGCTGACACATGTCAACAGTACTGTGAAATACAGTCGCAGGGTAATGGACATTAATGAGGTGGATTAAATCTATCATACTGTTTTTCTTCCCGGAAATACCTTTGGAGGAGAAACTAAAGGTGACCAGCTAAGCACACGTTGTCCAATCAAAGTAAGTCTGTAAGTTTTCTGGTTTGAAGAGGAAGCTTACAATACCATGTTTGATATTTGGAGGAATTGATATAAATGAATTAGGGTTCTGTCAAATAGAACCTTGAGCTTTGCAGAGTGAGTCAGAGATGTGTGGAAAATCTCTGCTATGGCTGAAATGGGAACAGTCAGGTAAAAAAGTCTCCAAATAGTTTCTAACAGGAGGCAGCTGTTCCTTGTCAGAGAGCAACTCAGTATAGCCAGATCCAGACAAAAACTGACTCACGACTATATCAAAACATACTACGCTACACACAACTTTTGTTTAAGGTTATGGTTTGCCTGCTACCTTAGATTATGTTTATTTTCATATTCAATCGCTGCCATTCTCAACTTGATCTTTTTTCGAGTTGAAGTTTCTTCCATTAAGACAAGATTGGCAATCTGTCTGAAACATATCAAGGCCATCTGTCCATCCATGCATCCATCCCTCATTACATGCTACTTTTGGGCTTTTTTATTCTTCTTTTTTTTTGGAGGCACTAGTCACTAGGATTTGATTGTATGCCCATCCACTCCTTGAGAAAAAAAAGCACGATGTACAATTGGTAAAAATGGACGAAATAGTTGAAAAAACTGATAGATACTGGGAAAAAAACATACACTATGTAATATATTGCGACATTTCCACACCATTGCAAGTTCTCTAGTGCTTACCATTTATGCATATAAAACATATTGCGTAGGGAGTGCTTTGTAACTGTGCCAAACATTAGGCAAATTCATAGAAATGTGATTATTGCATATTTATCATGACATTTCTGATTCCAGATTACAGTCTCTTGTGTGTAAGGCGTTTAGACATCCAATGATGCGATAGTCTCAGCGGATATCATTCTAGTGCTGTGAACCCAAGAGCAAATCAGCTATTGCATTTGTCTAGCCTTGGAGGGGGAATGTGAGGGGATCATGCATGGAAACCTCTGACCCCTGTTCACGTCCATCATCCATCGTACAGAGGAAGCAGCTGCACTGGGAGAGCTGCCCGGGCCTCCTTTGGGAGAAAGGGGGAGGACGAGTGGGAAGGCCAGGCCTCTACACCCATCACAGTCCAAAAGCAGTGAATCAGTGATCAAAGCAGCAAGCCAACATGTGGAATTGGAGGAAAATGGAAGCTGGGTGTTCTGGGAAAAGTAGAGTAGGAAACGAGTATTATATGTAGTGTAGTGTTGTGTTATTTACTAGGGAGAAGAGTGTCAATGGGCTCCAAAATAAATAAATGAAGTAACAGGCAAGAACATTCTTGGCAGGCAGTTGCATGGTCAATCCCTTCATTAGTGTTGTAAAAGTATTTAAAGGCCTCTTCTGATGTTAAATTTCACTCCTGAAGTTCTCTATGTGTTAATAATCTAAATATTAAAAAGTGCACACTTAATAGGTGATAGAAACGATTACAGAAGGGAACATTTCAGAGTTCTCATTGTAAAAGTTGTGGTCAGGATCACTTCAGAATGGACAAAATGAGACAATGAGATGTGTGATGTTAAGTATAAAATAGAAAAGGTGTGAAAACACAAGAAAAAGGTTTGTGTTTGTATTAAACTCTCTAATGAGTATGAAGATGAAGAGTGGATGTACTATGCTTAAGAGGTTTGGTTATGACTTTCTCCAAGTGACTTTCTCCACTACGAAGCAGCCTTTGATTTTTAAAGTGTCCAAAACTAACTGTAAAACAATTTGCCGCCAATTAACACATTATTATGATATCTAATTCAGCCAAAAAAGTTTTGGTAATGCTTTACATTAAGGCTAATAGCATTATGTTTTGGAAACAATAACAAACTTAACTGTAAAATTGATATCATAAATAATATTTGCAAAGTAATTAGAAGCTGTATTAACTGGTTGAATTTGAACAGAATAATAAATATGTGCATTAAATAATATTTAATTAATGGATGACAAAATTTCAATCAATAATAACCAATATGAACCAATTCCTTAATCATCATGTCTTGGTGGTGATTAAAATGATTAAGGTGTCCTTAGTACATATTATTTACTGTACTAGTTAACATTAATAAACCAAATATAACATAGTAATTAAAACTTAATATACTTGATGTTTGGTTAAATGTTAACTAAATAATGAACAATTGCATTAAATAAGATTTAATTAATCTCCATCCATTAATAACAAATAATTAGTCATATACTTTAGCATACATTAAATTACACCATGTAACTATGTCAATAATCAACTGAAATCATCTAGGCATTAGTATTGGTCACTGTGGACTTATCTTTATGTACACGCCCTGTTCCATGGCCATGTGCCTGATTGAGCAGAAGAGCACTCGTCTACTGACAAACTCTGACAGCCGTGTCGAGCGAGACCTTATAGCCAGCCGCACAGCCCTGGCATGCCTGAGTGGGAAATGAGAAACAGGTGCACAGATGAAAGGAGAGAGTCTGCAGAGGGGCCCTGAAATGAGAGATTCTCTCTCTGAGACGTGGCCATGTGTAATCACCTGTCTGTCTCCCTCTGTCTCCCGCACTGAGCAGATGTGTAACCTGAGGATATAGAAATAGCTCCTTTATATTGGTCTTATGTATTATCAGGTATTATGCCTTTCACCACAAGAGAACGTCATGCCTCTTATTGCCCTTTACCTCCTGCTACTACTCCCGCTCTTCCCAAATCGCTAGTTCCTGTTTCTGCATTCCCCAAGTTCAAGCTGAGGATTTGTTTTGATAAACAGAAGCCTGTGAATTTTAAAGTAATAACTCAATGGAAAAGGGACATGAATCAATGCCATGAGCTAAAGGTAGCTCAAAATTTCAAGCTTTATATATGCATATATATAAATATGAAGAAAAAATTATTCATTTAAGCATTCAAAAAATGTAGCAACAATATCTCATGTTTACAAGGTTTCTTTGCTGACAATGGCTGCATTTTGCTCTTAAATGAGTAACACTGCTGAAAGTAAAGACATTTTAGCATAGAATTAGCAAATAAACAAAATGTGGTTAACTAGCATCCATGCTTATGGCATGAGGACATTACGGTCATTCTATTGATTCAATGAAATTTCATTTTATTTAATATTATTGTTTTTTTTTCTTACAATTCTGTTGCATTTACTATTTCCGTTGAAATTTGGATACTTGAATAGTGACCTTGCCAGTCAATATTACAATCATAGAAAAAAGAATGAGAGATCATACTTTTCTTCTTCCAATGAATTTCAGGAAATTCACATAATGAAACTTCCTGTTGAATATATAAATTTTTGAACATTCAAAATATTCAAGTAACAAGCAACAGAACTGGGTGAATGTTGACGGGATATTGAAATGTACATTTTTACATAATCTATAATGAATGACTCATGGAATGGTACAACCATTAGATGATTAATGGATTCACACAATAATACAATAAAAAACCCTTTTTTCCGTAAGTGTTTTAATTATTATATTTCAGGTGCACTTATAGTAGGCTGGGATATGCAAGATGTTTTATAAGTACTGTACATACGTTTTGATTAATGTAAGTTATTTATATACTAGGTTTATACTGTAGGTTGTTTTGAAGGTAAACTAAGCTATGTTAAAATGTCATTTACCTTTATGTTACGTTAATATTTGTAATTGGAATATCAGAGGGACACAAATGACACATCAACCATGAAATCACACATATTTAAATAAAATTGAGGTTCTAATACGCATTTGAGCAAAACGATTTTATCTTTTACTGCACTGAATAGTAGAATTCATGCCTTTACATTATATTGAATAATGAATAGTTGAAATGATTTAAAACAGAAATAAAATTATTTTCACCACAGGTCGTATGTGTATCCAAGCTTTTTTTTTTATTTTATTTTTTTTACAACAATCAGTAAGGATTAAGATATAACAAGATGTTTCAGATCTGAACCATGTTCATTTGCTCAGTGAGGTTTATTATTATGATCAAGATCTGACAAACTGAGACATTCTTAATACTTTACCACACTAGGGGTTATTAATCCTGGCCTGGATTACTCACATTATTATGTTCACATTTGGAAAGCTCCGCTGCTGTATTTGATGTTACGTTGAGGGTTGATCAAAGTTAAGGTGTATTTAAATCCTGCTGCCCTCTCCACCAGTGACCCAGAGTGTCAGAGTGTTCCATCCAAACTCGTAAACTCTTGGCCCAACCGTATTTTGGCGCTGAGTCTTTATGAGCCTGGGAGGTGGTGTTGGTATGTGTGAGCGTGTTTGCTGTGTGTGAACTCCGTGAGCTCGCAGTTATGTGCCAGTGGGGATGGATCGTGTCCCGAGCAAGGAGGGAGCCTTCCCACAGCCTGGCATAAGAAAGACCCGAGTCACGCAGAGGTGACCAGGCAGCTCAGGAAACACATTCTGTCTACAAAGAAGGGTTTAAAAGAAGGGCACTGTGCAAGGAATCTTTATTACAAATAGAAGAAATATTTAACCTTTTTATAGATGATGCATGAAAGACCTTCATGTAGCAACCCAACTGTTTCAGATAAAAGGCAGCAGTAATAAAGTCACATTGTACAAGTCAGTCAATCAAAGCAAAAAATAAAGTCTTTATAAAAAAAAATACATAAATAAATTAAAAAAAAAAAAAAAGGGTTTCAATAATGCTCGGAATCCTAAATGCAGTGTCAACCTAAACCGTGATTTTCAGGAAAGGCTGGTCAGAAGAGAAGGTCCAGGGCTAGTCTGCTTCCCATGAGATTTAGAAGCCTCTGCATATCTGAGGATACACTTACCCAAAAGGAAAAAAAGCTTTTTTTTGTTATAGATAAACTTGCTGCTCAAATAAAGAGTCTGCTTTTTGGCACCAGAACACGTGTAGTTACTGCTTTCAAGTACATTGAAAACACATGTTTGGAGCCTGATAAAAGACTCTCACTTTTCTTCCTTAAATTGGCAGGAACTGTATACGCGCACACACACACACACACA
>JAFFST010048461.1:253295-263330 GCA_022414735.1 Noturus placidus | reverse complement strand
GATTGTGGTGCCCAAATTTATGCACATGCCTAATTTTGTTTAAAGAATTATTGCACACTTCCTGTAAATGGTATAAAGTTCGTTTCACTTCTCAAATATCACTGTGTTTGTCTCCTATATGATATATTCAACTGATTTTTTTAATCCTAAGAACCAACGATTTATGAAGGAAAATCATTGAAATAAACAAGGTTGCCCAAACTTTTGCAGACCACTGTATATATACACACACACACAGAAGTGTTTTTGGATTTTTGTATGAACAGAAAGGTCATTCAGGGTAGGACGAGTCACTACTATAATATTTTTCTTTCAGTATGTGGGCTATCAAATAATGTTTATATATGTATATTGAGTATTTTGTGGTTATTTCTGGGCAGACAATTTTCTACTGTAATGACGATCAGATCTGTAAAAATCTACAAATAAGTAGGTAAATGTCTTTCACTACAGTTGTAGAGAGTTTATTATTATGTGAAACATCATATGGACACGGATTGGAATGCAGAGCAGACAAAAGTAACGTTCATTTTGTAACCGTATTTATTATTATTATTTTTTTTTTTATCATTCATGTTGCTGAAACTGAAGGTGCACACTAAGCTTACAACACATTCATATTGCTGCAATCGGTGTTTCCTTTAAAAGATTCAGAAGATGGGTCTCCAGCCAAGAGACATCACTATGTTCTCCGCTCTGCTGGACCTGGTGCGGGAGGCACGGGATCTCGCCACAGCAGAGCAGGCTGGCTCTTAGGGCTCACCCTTCAGGTTGAAGGGAATTTCCTGATCTCCAGCCCTTCTGCAGGTAGATGCTCACAGAGGTTACATGGGGGAAATCAAAAAGGTTTCCCCAATGACTCACAGCCATGTTTCTCTCAGTGCAGTTATAAGGTAAAATCACAGACCTTCGAAATTTGAGCACTACCTGTGATGAAGAAGCACACTACAAGAATGTGTCCATGTGGTCAGATTTTATTTATTGTTAAATCCTATTGGACAATTTGGGAATGATAAATGTTAAATAAAAGTGGTCGAACGGATTGATCGCGATATGCAACTTAAATACTGAATATAATACGGATTTTTTTTTTGGAGTGTACTGGCAGGGGCCTACTATGCCATTATGTTTCAGAAACAATTGATATGACCGCTTGTGACTTGTTATGAAAATGATGTCTTAAGATTAAGCACTGTGTCAGAATGAATTAAATATGTTTTCTGCCACAGAGCCTTCTCTGAGACGAGTGGCCACGTCGAAGCTCTGTGTTCTCTAGAACCTGACAGGATGCTTTTTGCATTTTATGTCAACATGCTGTTATCGTTCACATGTTCTACCGAACAAGGCTGACACTACTGTAACATTTCAACTTAACTTTGACAATAAAAGGCTTGGAAAGTTATGACCCATGTTGCTGCTTGTATTCTAGCCATTGTAGGTTACTAAAGGCAGTCTTGTACGTTTTGTTGATGATAGTGGTCAGAGGAGAATAGCCAGACTGGTATGAACTGAGAGGAAGTAAATGGTAACTCAAATACCAACACCTTCAGCTGTGGTGAGCAGAAAAGCATCTCAGAAAGCACAACACCAACCAACTAAAAGTGGAAGGTTAAAAACTGGGAGAAAAGAACAGGTCATAGTTTTTCTTCAACATTCTATGTAGTTTTGGCGACTCCATGCTGACTGTAGCTTCAGATTCCTGTTCTTGGCTGACAGGATGTGGTTTTCTGTTGTAGGAGCCCATCTGCCTGAAAGTGCGACACGTTGTGTATTCCGTGATGCTTAACTGGTCACTGCGGTTGTAAAGGATTGTTATTTATATTTCCATAGACTTCCTGTTATATCGAAACAGTCTGCCACTCACTGGACCACCCCCGGCCTTATTTCTGTGTAAACTCTAACAACTGTTATGTGTGTGAAAATCCCAGAGGATCAGCAGTTTCTTTAATACTCAAACCAGCCCATCTGGCGCTATCAACCATGCTGCGGTTAAAGTCCCAGTTGTGTATCTGCATGATTTTATGCATTGTGCTGCTGCCACATGATTGACTGATGGAAGAATTGCACAAATGAGCAGGTTTACATATATTCCTATTAAATAGTGGCTGGTGAGTGTACGTTGGTCATTGTCGCTCATGTCGGTATGCATATTATATTCAGGTGTTGATTATTTGGTTTATTATATATAAAAAATCAATTAATACAGTACTTATAATATTTGATTTATTAATGCTGGAATTCAGCTAGAAGTGATGTGTTAAATTGTCAGTTAAAGGAATGTTTATGTACAGTGTTGCCATTTTATCAAGATAGATATGTAAAACTCTCAAGGACAGTATTAAAAAAAAATCTGTATAAATGTGTAATGTCATTGGAAGGTAAGAAGGATATCTACTGTGAATATGGCTTCCTTTTTTTGTTTTGTTTTTTAAACCAGCCCATGCTTCTTCAAGAAAGTCAGTTAGCCCTGCTCTTCGCCAGTTGTGAGAACAGCACACATTTAACTTCATACATCGTTAAATGTTATAAGAAACATTTGCTATGTGTATTTTGTAATAAGCTACATTGAGTTGAAAGAAAATGAAAGACAATAATATTACACATCAGTTGGGATTGTTACATTGGGCTCACAGGTTTGGGTTCAGTATCCTTCCCAGCATGAGTATAGCATTAGTGTTGCCCTCTACAATGGTAAAAAGAAAGGGTCTGTCCACGGTGACTCTCAGAGGAACTCGCTCATCCTGCGACTTGTTCGGAACCTCCTTTCTTTCCTCTGACATCTCAAAAAGCACTTTGTTGATAACCTGTCAGATGTGAGGTAAAGAAGCTTATATGAAATGTTTTAATTGGTTTGAAATTATATTCCAAAATAGTGAGAGTTCTTCATAACTATTATGTCTGGATCTGAAATGTAGCATTTTGAAACCAGGTTCAGATCCAACTAATGTGGTTGATCTTAAAATAACTCAAACTCGTTTAACTGGGTTGGAATTTAGTCTGATACCTGCTTTATTTCATAAAAGATTTACCTTGTCGACTGTGAAATTGCCCTTGGTGCTGAATCTCTGAAAGTTGGCATCGGAACCCAGAAGTAACTTCTCAAGAGCCATGTCAGATAACAATGATCTCAGGTCAGTCACAGCTGTCAGTGAAAACTTGGGTAGGGACAATTCTAGGTATCTACAAAAAGAAACAAAAATGATAAACATTTACATGTAAATCTATGTTTTTATATGGGTCGGACGACTGGTTGCACCATCATCTGTATTATTGATTTCCCAAGGCCGACTCCTGTGCTGCGGGGCTGGACCTTGGACTAGTGTTCTACTCGCAACAGTTTGATTACTTTTGTCTGTTAAAATATGTTTAAAGTAACTCTTCAATGTAGTGCTCAAAGAAGCTACTTACTTCTCCTTTAGATGTTTATGCCATGTAGATATGGTGTCTGTCTGTAGCTGATTTTCAATGTCTTGCAGCCTGGCTCTCTCACTGGGTAGCACCAATAGCATGTAGGTCCGCTTACTAAGGCAGAGTTTGACTACAGTGCACTTCTTGGTAGGATCGTTGAGGTACATGTAGTCACCAGTGTGTGTCATGAGAGGTACTTTCACAGTGGACTTATCGTCAATCTGGAAATCTTGCACGGTTGTCTTTTCGGGCTGGAAAGCTGTCCTCCAGTTTCCTATAAATGATTACATTTCAAATGATTACACATTTCCTGAGAGTCAGTAAAGGATCTATCCACCCATCTAACAATATATTTCCAGCACCAAATGACTGTAGGATGTTACTTCATCAAAAACATACACCCTTGATTGGACACACCTCAGCACACATGCACATCTAGGGGCAATTTACGGTAGCCATGCACATTCATGCACATACAAGCCCAAACTCAGGATCAAACTGGGGACCCTGAAGCTGTGAGGCAGCAACACTGCTTTACCACTCTTCCGGCCCTTTTAGAAATCTAGCGCACATGGTGCAGTGGTGGCTCAAAGGTTCAGAAGTCCCAGCACTGACAAGCTGCCACTGTTGGCCCTCTGAGCAAGGTCCTTAACCCTCTCTGCTCCAGTGGTGCTGTATCATGGCTGACCCTGCACTCTGACTCCAACCTCTTAACAAGTTGGGGTATGTGAAGAAAAGAATTTCACTGTGCTGTAAAGTGTGTGTGTGTGTGTGTACAGTATCTCACAAAAGTGAGTACACCCCCTCAGATTTTTGTAAATATTTGATTATCTTTTCATGTGACAACACTGAAGAAATGACAGTTTGCTACAATGTCAAGTAGTGAGTGTACAGCTTGTGTAACAGTGTAAATTTACTGTCCCCTCAAAATAACTCAACACAACTCAGTGCTCAGACCATACGCAGCACACTGCATCAAATTGGTCTGCATGGCTGTAGTCCCAGAAGGAAGCCTCTTCTAAAGATGATGCACAAGAACGCCTGCAAATGGTTTGCTGAAGACAAGCAGACTAAGGACATGGATTACTGGAACCATGTCCTGTGGTCTGATGAGACCAAGATAAACTTATTTGGTTCAGATGGTGTCAAGCGTGTGTGGCGGCAACCAGGTGAGGAGTACAAAGACAAGTGTGTCATGCCTACAGTCAAGCATGGTGGTGGGAGTGTCGTGGTCTGGGGCTGCATGAGTGCTGCTGGCACTGGGGAGCTACAGTTCATTGAGGAAACCATGAATGCCAACATGTACTGTGACACCCTGAAGCAGAGAATGTCCCCCTCCCTTCAGAGACTGGGCCACAGGACAGTATTCCAGCATGATAACTACCCCAAACACACCTCCAAGATGACCACTGCCTTGCTAAAGAAGCTGAGGGTGAAGGTGATGGATTGGCCAAACATGTCTCCAGACCTAAACGCTATTGAGCATCTGTGGGGCATCCTCAAACGGAAGGTGGAGGAGCACAAGGTCTCTACCATCCACCAGCTCTGTGATGGCGTCATGGAGGAGTGGATGAGGACTCCAGTGGCAATCTGTGAAGCTCTGGTGAACTCCATGCCCAAGAGGGTTAAGGTAATGCTGGAAAATTATGGTGGCCACACAAAATATTGACACTTTGGGGCCCAATTTGGACATTTTCACTTAGGGGTGTACTCACTTTTGTTGCCAGCGGTTTAGACATTAATGTGTTGAGTTATTTTGAGGGGACAGCAAAGTTACACTGTTACACAAGCTGTACACTCACTACTTTACATTGTAGCAAAGTGTGATTTCTTCAGTGTTGTCACATGAAAAGGTATAATCAAATATTTACAAAAATGTGAGGGGTGTACTCACTTCTGTGAGATACTGTTTATGACAAATAAAGGCTGCTTCTAACTATCCAACGACTGCTCCCTTTTTTCTAGTGTATGAAGGCGTTAAATATTTCATAAGGTCTCGGTTTAATCTTAACCTCCAGTCAAAGTTTACCTTAAAGACCCACCTTTAAAATGCACAGAGGTTGCAAACAACAGGTTTGTTGAATGGCTGATATCTTTAAAAAGGTTCTCAACCTTGCTGTGGGATGTCTTCTGTATGAACGAGTTGACTTCTTCCTCAGCTTCCTTGGGCTGGGAGAAGTTCACTGCTCGAATAAAAGAGGTGTCTGTAAACTCTTGAATGCCACGCACAAAGTCTTTGGACAAGTTGGCATCGCTACTCACAAAGGTCCAAACACGGGTTCTGAGCTCATCTTGAGGTCCGTGGATTACTGAACTAATGGCATTAAGTGCACGCAGTACCTTGTGTCCATTTATAGCTTTCACACAACCAGGCTTCTCAGTATTCCAGATGAGTCCCAAGAATTGCTGGTAGTCATTAGTAGTACTCTTGGAGGTTCCAAGGTACAAAGTTAACAGGGTAGCAAAGGAAGCGTAAGGAGAGAAAAGTACGTTAACGTTCTCTTGCTTGCGGCTGAGTGCCTGATACATTCGCAGGCCCTGAGAGTTCTGCAGTTCAGCCACCACAGCAGTCCATCGGGTGAGGTTTTTCAGCTCTTCGATTGCAGGCCGGGGATCCGGCTCCATCCCGTCTTGAATGTCTGTCAGAGAACTAATGGTCTCTAAAGGCCCCTTGTCTTTACTGTTGGTGACATCACAGGTTACATCACCAGAGTCAAGGAGGGAGAAGGGATGGATATAAACACGGTTGGCCAGTCCCATTGTAAAGCAGGTAAGCATTAGAAGAAACAGTTTCATCTTCCTTTGGCAGTTTGACAAATCTTAGGGAAGGACCTAAAACACAGATAGTCAACAAGATTTAAAAAAGTACAAGTATTATCTTAAATATAATTAAAAGTGGAAGTTAAACTTAAAATTATAACAGAGTTAAAATTTAGTGTACACAACTAAATGTACTCATATTTAAATAGAATGTCATATCTGTTCCGATGGAAATCCGACATCATCCTAATTGTTTTTGTTTTATTATTTAATAGTTTATTCCCCAAAAATTTTATATTAAATACATTTGATTTATGATAAGTCAGAACAGGCATGCAAAAATGAGTCCTACAAATTGGTATGGACTTGACTAGATGTTAACAAGCACTTGGAAGTAAGGGACGTGTTTTTTTTAACAGGAATGTAATTTGATCATTTTCAAACATTTACATTTGATTACTCGGTTGATGCTGCGACAGGATACACCCAAGGATACAATCAAACTCAAACGCCAGTCAATAGATCCTGTAATATACTACCAAAGTACAATTACGTAATTGCTCCACCTTTCGATATTTACACACTGCAAACATGCTGACCTTTTTGTTTTGTGAGACTTGTGTGCTTAGAATTTTATGCTAACATTTTACATTATGACAATACTCCCACTACCATATGAGTGAAGAACTTGAAGCTGTAATTTTAATTTTACCAGAGGATTTATTTAGAAGAGTAATTGCACTTTTAGTTGAGTGTATTTAAAAAAAAAAAAAAAAAGAAAGAAAAAAATACTTTCCCCCCACTTCTGCGTGCTAGTGAGCCATGTTTGAGGTCAATGACCAAGGTGGCAGTATAGCCTCAACCCATATTACTCAGAGTAAACAATGAAAGGAACAAATATGACTCAAGTGTTTGGTTTGAAGGTATAACCAGCAGTGGCAGAAAGAGAACAAAACACACTTGACTTATTGCAGTTGTAAAACATTAGCTGATCAAAACATTAGCTGACAAGCTAACTTTGCCAAATGCTGTTGGGGTTTTAGTAGCTTGCTGGATTCCTCAGCTAATTTGCTAGCTTATGTTAATCTATACATGGTCCTAGCTAAATCGCTAGATATCTAGCAAAGATGAGTGTTACCTATAGACTATTGCAACATAACTAAACAACATATTATAGATTTGCTTATCACAGCAGGCAATCTCTAATGAATATCGAAGTTGCATCTTAAAGCTGAGGTTTCATACTGTAAAACATGCAGCTAACTAATGGCTAAATGGCTGGGAAATGCTGATCTCTCTATGGGTTTTGGCTAGCCCTAACCCTAAGTGGCAGATCATTATCACACTATATATGAAGATGTCATAAATTGTCTCCACCTTCGCAGACATTGCTGTTGCTAAGTAAGTAAGTGTAGACTTTCAGCAGGAAACTGGTTTAGTTTGTTTGGGGGTTTTTTTTTGTTGTTGTTTTATATTTTGTGAATACTTTGTCTTTTAAGTGGTTTGGTCTTCTGGGGTTACATGCATTTATTTTATTTATTTTACTCTGTAACAGTGATGAAAAATTTAATATTCGTTAGATTCATATTTACATTTATCAGACGCTTTTATCCAAAGCGACTTACAAATGAGACACACTCACACACCAATGGGAGCAGAGCTGCATGCAAGGTGCTAGCTTGCCATCGGGGGCAACTTAGGGTTCAGTGGCTTGCCCAAGGACACTTCGGCATGGGATCACCCGGGCCGGGATTCGAACCTCCAACCCCACGATTAGTGGATTAGTGGACAACCCGCTCTACCGACTGAGCCACAGCCGCCTTTTTAAAAATATATTTAAAAAGAAAAACTCAAGTAAAAGTATTATGATTTAATTATACAAAAAAAAACAAACAAAAAAAATTTAGTACATTGGAGTAATGTTGCTTCCTGAAATCAGCATTTTAGTCTTTCAATCATACATTTTATGTGATTCATGAATGTGGGACATCCAGTAATATTTTTAGATATGTACACAGTTTAATTGTATGCTGTATAATTAGTTCTTTCCTACGCCTAATGACCAAATGTATAAATTGAAGAACTTTATGATAAAACTGATTTTGTAGTCTTCAATATTCTGTTGCAGGTTTTAAATAGTTCCATATATGTTAACCAAAAATTAGCAGTTTTATCCAAATCATTTAATGACCTTTTTCATAATAAGATAAAAAGCAGTTACATATAAGAGAGAAGTTTTTCTTACGTTGATCTGTGCTGTTGAATCACCAGCTGAAATGAGTTGCATTGAGTCTTGCCATCAGATTTTAAAAACCTCTGAAATCACGGCTTTTCCCCAAAGTTACACATTAACCTAGGGATTAGGACACAAATCTACTGGACGTGACGTTTCAGAATGGTATTTGCACTGAGGGCTGAAAAACAAACTGGTCCATGAGGAACACTTCTTTATCTGACGCAGTTTAGTTACACAAATCATGATGTTGGATGGACTGGTCAGAGATATTCCATACAGGAATTTTACATGTGGCTCTCTTAACAATTTCACAACATATTGGTCTCCTAAGAGGAAGCACAGTAGCAAGGTTTACAAATTATTCCTGAGCCCATATCAGGATATCCATTACGTCTGAGAGATCGAAAATCGCGTGCATTCACATTCAGAAGTGGTTTTCAGCCTTGCGCTTTACGCACCGAGATTTGATGGATTTCTTGAATCTTTTCATTATATTGTGCACTGTAGAAGGTGATGCCCAAAATCCTACTGTGTTGTTTTTGGGGAATGTTCTCAGAGCGTTGGATTATTCTTTGATGCATCTGTTGGTAGATTGGCGTGCCTCAACTCATCCTTGCTCTTGAAGGACTAGGCCTTTTTTGGAGGTTCCTTATATATTATGATTAGGCGATTGTCTCACCTATTTCACATCACATTCTTATTTCAGCTTGTCACATCGCTATTAGTCCTAAATTGCCCCGTCCCAACTTTTTTGGAACTTTTTTGCATGCATCAATTTCAAAATAAATGTTTATCTTAAAAAAAAAACTATGCAGTTTATTATGTAAAACATCAAATACCTTGTCTTTATACACATTTTTGTTTAAATACTAGTCAAAATACATTTACAAATCACTCTACATTGTTTTTATTAGCATTTTCCATACTGTCCCAACTATTTTGGAATTGGGGTTGTACATGCAAAACACCTGCTTGCTATACATTGGAAAAGTATTCATGGTCCGTGTTTATCATTCTGTTTAGCAGTGGCGAGACTCGCATATTAAATGAAACAAGAACAGCACAGTGTGTATGAATACACACACACACACACACAAACTTACACCGGCACTTACACCTCTAGTCTGCGCACTTTGCTTCTTCTGGAACTCAATTAATGGATCTTGTATTATAGCACTACTTTTTATTGTTCTCTGCTTGATCTATCGCTTTGTTTGTATTTTCTCATTTGTAGGTCACTTTGGATAAAAGCGTCTGCTAAATGAATAAATGTAAATGAATATGTGAAGGGTGTATATTTCTATTCATTGTAATACATTGCCCATTTTCTTATATGGCTGTCAGGGTTGGGGGGGAGGGAGGGGGAGAATGGTTGTTCTTTGGTTCAGTTTTGTTTTCATTTGAATTTTGCATTGCATGTGTCATTCTTGTTTGGAAAATAATAAAGAGAGATGCACAAAAAAGTATAGGGTAGAAGGAACCAAAGGAACCATGTGGCGATGGAATGGGAGTAGCAATATTGCCTATGGAAATTGAGGACGTGTGTGTGTGTGTAATATATATATATATATATATATATATATATATAAATTACACAGTGCCTTGCGAAAGTATTCGGCCCCCTTGAACTC
>JAFFST010048461.1:237910-251781 GCA_022414735.1 Noturus placidus | reverse complement strand
ATATATACACAGTATATATATATACAGTATATATATATATATATATAATATAATGTGTGTGTGTGTATATGTATATATGTATTTTTCCCCGCTACAGGCAAGTATGCGGTTTGCGAAGCAGAGTCGTGTTCTCTTGTTCGCCGTATAATGTTGAGCACTGCCGTGTGTGATCGTGTCCTGTCGCAAAATGCGGTGAAAACTCTCACACAACGTTAATAATGTGATTAAGGTGTTTACATGTCTGTAATACATGCTGATAATGGGACTAAAACAGGAATACTCCACCTGTCTTAATTCGGTTTGTATTTACTTCAAGTATGACTTTAATCAGATTAAGGTAATTAAAAATCGCTGTTTACATGGTAGTTTCTTAATGAGAGTGTTGTCTTAATCGGGTTAATAGTGGATTATTGTTGTCCATGTAAACGCACTGACTGACTATTCATAGTATGTTAAAGAAATCTAGTGAATTAACCCCTTTGTCCCACACTATCTGCCACAGTGAAGAACTCCAGGTTAAATGAATTATCACATCTGCCTCTAATCAGCAATCATATGATTCATTCATGCTCCTTAGGTGTCAGGTTAGGCTTACACACAAATTTTTCGTCATAGTCTATGGACTCCCTGAAGTAGCCCCGTCCTTCTAGTTTTGCCACTGTTATAGAATGACCTAGTCAAAGCCTGGATTTGAATCCCACTGAAATGTCATGCAAGAAAACCCTCAAACATCACTGAAAGAATATTGCATGGAATATTCAAGTGGTCAAAAATTCCTGCAAGCCTTTTTTTTGTCCTGCAAGACAATTTTGCAAAACGCCTACAAGAAGTTATTTCTGCTAAAGGGGGCAATACTACCATCTGAAGCCAAGGGTGTACTTAGTTTTTCAAAGAAGAATCTCACACCTATTGATATTTCTGTCCAATAAATGATTGAAAAAGCTCATTTTCCTTTTTTCATTTTCCTTTATTAATAGGCACTGTTTCAAAGAGGGTCAAATGTTTGCTTGTCCAGATATGTCAAAAAAGCCAACAATTCCCATGGGGTGTACTTATTTTTTCACATGACTGTGTGTGTGTTTGTGTGTGAGAACATTAACCCAAGCACACATCAGGCTATCACGAAGTCTTACCTGCATGTAATGCAGCAGCATCCTGTCTCTGTTTTCACTAAACGTCATATAGACGCTTCCTTTTTGAACTACATGTGAGATATGAAAGTATACTTCCTCTGTGATATGAGTTCAAGCTTGCATATAGGGTGTGTGCACAAGCTAAACCGACTGTTGGCGTAAAAAGTGTTCTTTAGAGAGGTATGTTGTTTTTTGTAAAAAACAAAAAGCGGTAGTTTATGAAGTGCAGACGTGAGACGTGACGTTAACCTGTAGTGTGCCTACAGAAAAGTGAAAGCTCTGCTGCATGCTGTGTTTTCTGCCCATGGGCATTGTTTAGTGGAGCTTCTACTGCATCATGAACAATGATGAGGACACTTTCCCCAGTCTGAGGAGCTTCCCGCCAGTGTGTATGGCCCACAGATGGCGATCTCGGAGCGATGCTTCTGCCTTCAGGTCCAGGATCCTGACCAGGTTACGGTCCGCGTGTTCAGGTACTTTTCTGCTCTTATATCCACATACTTTTACACACCCAGCATGTTAAACTTGTGTTTCAACTCCCATGGATATAAACAGCACCTGACCGAATAAATTTTCTTGCCAAAGTTTAAAGTAATTGAATAAAAGAGCTAGGCTACTTGAGAAAGTTACTACATGAGTAGATTTGGGGTGAAGTGTTTGTGGCTGATTCCACAGCCGAGGTGTCGTTTACGCCCCACTGATATTACATTTACAGCTATATATGTCACGTAAAGCTTAAAGACATTTTAAACACTGGTGAAATATCCTCCAAAAGAACTTAACTGTGAATAAAATTTTATATATATATACCTCTATTCACAGCCATTAATTTTGGTATTAATCTGTAAATTGTTAAGAAATCTTGTGCATGAAATGTCCTTTTCCATGACTCATCCCTTATAGGTTGTACATTATAGTTCATTCACTCAACCCTACCTTACCGAAAAAGAAAAAAAAACCTAAACAATAGAAACCCTCATAGAATTTGTAATACTGTTAATGGTTGTAATGGAAACTGTAATGGTCTCTACTTGTAATTTGTTGCCTTCTGTTGGTGGCATGTTATGTCTAGTGGATACAATTAAGGACCAATTATGGTAATGGTTTTAATGGTTAGCTGATGGGTTGTAATGGTGTTTGTAGAGAAAACTATTTGAATCTCTGTGATAGTTTCTATTGGTTTTTTTGTTGTTGTTTTGGGGGGTTTTCAGCAGGGTATTACTCAATCCTATAACACATTCACCCCTGTGATATATTTGGAATAGTCCATTTATTTCAATTCACATGGTCAAGACGCATCATACACAATTCTTGAAGATTACAAGAAGAAGAAAAGTTCTTTTCTTCTTTTTTAAAAGTTTTTTTAAAAGTTCTTTTAAAAAAGGTGACGAGGGAGAAATGTGTTTAGATTTGAATAGATGACTTTACACCAGTTTCTCCACAAGTGACAATTTTGTTCTCTTGAACACATGGAAAGGAAATGAATAAGTTACATTTGCTACCTGGATGGAAACATTGCTAGTGAAAAAAATTATCATCTTACCAAAATTATAGATTGAAAGTAAAAAAAATTGTAAATAAATAAAACAATTAATTAAATAACAAGAACAATACTTTTAATTTCATTAGAACGTCCTTATCTGTTAGCATGGATACCAGTTAACCACATTTTTGTGTATTTAATAAATCTATGCAAAAAAATCTCAACCCTGTTACTCATTTAATAGCAAATCATTAAAGAAAACATTTTAAAAATATATATTGTTGCGCGAGATGGCTTAGCACTTTTCTTTTAAATGATTAAATACATGCTTTCTTACATTCAAGGTTGAAAACATATGACTGGATGATTCATACATGTGTGTATGTGTGTGTATATATTTCATACTGTATGATTATCACTTGCTTCAGTAATTACACAACAATATTCCTGTTAGCATTTAGTTTGTCTTTAACAGTCCAGCTTCACACTTTGAGATGTAGGTGTTATTTTATCACAATGCCCCACATTCAGTACTATAGATTCTGGGGTGTTTTCTGTCTACATAATTTATCACTATCCATTAAAATCCCCCGTGTTGAATTAGAAAAAAATCAGCTGGATACCAATGAATACTGTGGGTAGTGATTCATCATGTGTGTCGTAAGGGGGAAACAGTGGGTGGAAAAAAGTATTTGATCCCCTGCTGATTTTGTACATTTGCCCACTGACAAAGAAATTATCAGTGTATAATTTTAATGGTAGGTTTATTTGCACAGTGAGAGACAGAATAACAACAAAAAAATCCAGAAAAACGCATGTCAAAAATGTTATAAATTGATTTGCATTTTAATGAGGGAAATAAGTATTTGACCCCCTTTCAATAAGAGAGATTTCTGGTTCCCAGGTGTCTTTTATGAGATTAGGAACACATTCTTAAAGGGAGTGCTCTTAATCTCAGTTTGTTACCCGTATAAAAGACACCTGTCCACAGAAGCAATCAATCAATCAGATTCCAAACTCTCCACCATGGCCAAGACCAAAGAGCTCTCCAAGGATGTCAGGGACAAGATTGTAGACGTACACAAGTCCGGAATGGGATACAAGACCATTGCCAAGCAGCTTGGTGAGAAGGTGACAACATTCGGTGAGATTATTCACAAATGGAAGAAACACAAAAGAACTGTCAATCTCCCTCGGCCTGGGGCTCCATGCAAGATCTCACCTCGTGGAATTGCAATGATCATGAGAACAGTGAGGAATCAGCCCAGAACTACACGGGAGGATCTTGTCAATGATCTCAAGGCAGCTGGGACCATAGACACCAAGAAAACAATTGGTAACACACTATGCCATGAAGGACTGAAATCCTGCAGCGCCCCTGCTAAAGAAAGCACATATACATGCCTGTCTGAAGTTTTCCAATGAACATCTGAATGATTCAGAGGACAACTGGGTGAAAGTGTTGTGGTCAGATGAGACCAAAATGGAGCTCTTTGGCATCAACTCAACTCGCCGTGTTTGGAAGAGGAGGAATGCTGCCTATGACCCCAAGAACACCATCCCCACCGTCAAACATGGAGGTGGAAACATTATGCTTTGGGGGTGTTTTTCTGCTAAGGAGACAGGACAACTTCATTTAAGGGATGATGGACTGGGCCATGTACCGTCAAATCTTGGGTGAGAACCTCCTTCCCTCAGCCAGGGCATTGAAAATGGGTCAAATACTTATTTCCCATTAAAATACAAATCAATTTATAACATTTTTACATGTGTTTTTCTGGATTTTCTTGTTGTTATTCTGTCTCTCACTGTTCAAATAAACCATTAAATTATAGACTGATCATTTCTTTGTCAGTGGGCAAACGTTCAAAATCAGCAGGGGATCAAATACTTTTTCCCCCCTCTGTAAATGACTGTTTGATCTATTGTGCAGCAGTGGAAGTTGTGCAGTGTTGCAAAAAACATCCACATACTTTAAGTCAAGGTCAAGCACACAAGCTGCCCACAAGCTGTTAACCTACTTTCACAGTGTGCTGTGGATTTAGGATGTAAGTTTTTCATGGTAGAGTTGAATGTTCGAGTCAAGTACTTGAGATCATTACTGTACACCATCCCATCCAAACAGAAATATTTTAGATGATCATATCAGTTAATGAATCAATAAATAAGAATGAATGATTAATAAATAAGATATAATAAATCTTAAAACCTAAAGGAATTTGGGATTATATAAACCCCGTTATCAAAGAACATTTTGCTCTACACCATGTTAGTTTTAGTTCAGTTTTATTAGAACAGCACTATTTTTTAGTATGAGGTAAGGATGATGGTGGAGAAAACTAGGAAACTGCTGGAGAGGCTCATTTTCATTTTGGGGATAAACAGTAACTGTTGAGGCGAATAAGATGGATATTGAGATTAGAATGGGAATAAGACAGATTCATTTTGGGAGATGTGTTCGTCATAGTACAAGTTAAAATGCTTATATAAAGCTGTTACTTTTGTATATTACAGCTACTTTATAAAGTAACTAAGATACATATGTAAATTATGTACTTTGTTCTTTACTTTAAAAAGTATTTTTTACTTTTTAAAGTATTTTTATTGATCCCAATTAGGAAAACTGCCTTGTTACAGTAGCTAAAAGTAGTGACAAGCACTACAAAATGTGTCATCTAAAAATATTGAAATTGTCATTTAGTTTATTTTTAGTTTATTTTCTTTGATCATTAAACTAAACTGCATCAGAAGCCTTGAGAATGCTTTTGCTTGTTTTTGTGTGCACGGTTGGTTCATGATGTAGCCACCAGTATAACCTTTACAAGATCGGACTAACGACAGTTAAATACAGTGCGTGGGTATGACACAGCTTCCTGTCTAAAACCACCAGAAATGAAGACTGTTTACTCAGTGTGACCTCAGAACAAGAACTGTTCTCTCTGGAAATCCACTGGCAGTCTACCAGCATCAAAATGTTTGATAGTGCTTTTATGCTGATCTCTCAAGCGAATCATGCTTGCCTTATTTCTGTGTAGTGTGCTGATGATGCACCATTTCTGCAGGCTTGACGGCTTAAAACCACTTCCTGACAACAAACCTTTTAAACCAGCACATTAGCACATACGTCTGCTCCATAATCATAACTGATCCATACATATGTATGGATTTCATCTAGTTTTGTGCAGACTATATTTGTTTTAAATTTAATGCTGATTCCTTGACATGTGGTCTCAGTGGCTAATGTGCTTATGATCAGATACACACTCTTTTCCTGACAGTATGGCTTACATTCCTTAGCTAAATGGTCTCATTTCATCCAAATCTGTTCATTTTAATAATTAAGATTTCACCTGCAGGGTTGATGTGTAGGGTACTAAGATGACTTGTGTATCACTTGTGTGTAAATAGTGTTTAAGGTTGGTGGTGTTGTACCTCTATAAAATCACCAGGGGGCGAACAAGGGCTTTATATTTTTTCCCCTAATCAAATGCTATTTCAAGTTGATGTGCACAAAATGTCAGTGACAATTATAGATTGAAATGCTTGTTGTGAGGCTCAGGTACTCTACAGCTGAGCAATTCACACAAAAAAAAATCAGACAATGAAAGGGAGAAAGTGATTATTTACAAATACAGTATATATACAAAATATGTAGAATATATTGGTATCTGTGGTATGTATGCCTAGATAATATAGCATGTAAGGCCTCAGTCATTTATTTATTTATTTATTTTACAAAGCTTACTGTGCAGAATGAAACACTGGTTTTCAGCACGTTCAGTGTTCTCCTCTGCACCACACGTTATTATGTGTTTTCTCAGGAGATATGTTTACATTGGTTGAAGAATAGGCGTAGAAGCTACCATGCACGGAGAAGTCTCAACTGATGTTATTTATTATTATTATTTTAATGCTAAGTAAATCAGTTATGACCTTAAGAGAACATATTAAACATTTATAATGTCCAGCAGCAGGACTGAGCAGCTGAGTTCCTGTAATATCTCACTGCTTGACAGCTGAATGTACTCCTTTGTGCAACCAGAAGCATGACATAGAAAGCATGACACAGACCAGCAAAATAACCTAGAAAGTGCTTATTAAACAGTAGTTAATTGATTTGGGTGATTAGGCTGCCATTCAGCCCATGTAACTTTATTTCTATCATATTTCACCCTTCTGGGGCACGGTGGCTTCATGGTTAGCATTTTTGCCTCACACCTTCAGCGTTGTTGGTTTGAATCCTGCCTCCGCCCTGTGTGCGCAAAGTTTGCATGTTCTCCCTGTGCCTTGGGGGTTTTATCCGGGTACTTTGGTTTTCTCCCCAGTCCCAGTCAAAGACATACGTTGTATGCTGATTGATATTTCCAAATTGTTCATGGTGTGTGAATGTGTGTGCGCGATTGTGCCCTGTGATGGGTTGGCGCCCCATCCCGGGTGTCCCCTCCTCATGCCCAGAATTCCCTAGGATAGGCTACAGGCTCCCCCATGACCCTGTGTAGGATAAGCGGTATGGAAAATGGATTGATGGATTTTTCAACATTCAAATAATTTGTTAATCCACCTCAAGCAACAATATCTCAATTACCCTAAACGCATCCATGCTAATGGCATGATGTACTTAAAATGATTTTTTTAATAATAATAATAATAATTTACTTTCAAAATAAAAAAAAAGAAAGAAAGCACTTACTTTTTTCTTCATGAGATCTCCAGGAAATTTGGATGATGCAATTTCCTGTTGAACATGTGACTTGTGGGATATTCCAAATGTTTCATCAGGATGAATGTGTTCAGGTAACAGGGTTGAGTGAATGTTGTGGGACTGAAATGTACTCATGGAAATGGATATTTCAAGCATGAGATATTAAATGTGTTCACACTGTAATGTTAAAATCATAACGAATTTGAAGTATTTTGATTATATTTAAAGGTAAAGTGTAGATACTGTAGTGAGCTGGGCTGGGCAAACCACTGCATACCGGGAACACATCTCAGGATCTGCTGTTTTGGACATGCTCTGTCCCAGTCGTACAGCCACCACAATTTGGCACTTGTCGAAGTTGATCAGATCCTGATACTAGCCCATATTTCTTTCTTCCATCAACACACTCGAATTTGAGAACTGACTGTTCACTTGCTGCCTGATGTATCCCACCCATGGACAGGTGCCACTGTAACAAGATAATCCACGTTATTCACTTCACTTGCCAGTGGTTGTCATATCATGGCTGATCGGTGTATAATACCTATACGTGGATTATAGTTGAGAATAATCGTAGCATCTGAATGTATAGAAGCACAGTGAAGTTGTGTGTTATAAAGTACAGGTGCACATAGTTGTGATTTGGTGACTGTTTAATATTGTTCAGTTGGGATCTGGATGTGTTGTTGTCTGCTGCATCATGCCTTAAATAACACTGTAAAAATTCATTCATCAGTGAACACTGTAAGAGTGTTAAACATGTAAATATGTCTTTCTGTGTGTCTGAAAGCGATTTTGTCTTTGATTTCAGCAGCATTGTGGAAAAAATTCTCAGCAGGCCACTTTGTTGGATTAATTTGTAGGTTCGGCTTCCTTTTGATGCTGCCGTGAAGATGCACACAATTAGTCGCTTAATGATAGAGAAGCTGAAGGGAATGCGCCCTGCTGAGGGGGCTGCACACTTCTCACAGTGTAGAGAAGTCAGCTCACTGTTCTGCACTCTGTACTGTAGCAGTTGGAAGGATTTAAAATCTTAAATGGATGCTCATTATATTCAGTGCTCCGCTTGACGGTTTTGTGTCTAATATTGAGTATTTTGTTTATTATTAGACATTGAGGAGACGTGATGTAGTGTCTGTGCTTCAGGTTGTGCCGAATGTTCTAGAGATAAGAAATGAGGCATGCTGATTTAACCAGAGAGGAGATTTGTTTAAAAAAAAAAAAAGGAGTCTCATGTTCCTGTCATTCAAAGCTTTTTGTAAGTGTCCGACCGGGGTATGGACACGAATACTATATTATATCTAGAAAAAAAAGACAAGATGGTCTCATTTCAATTTTATCCTGTTCTAGTCTTGTGATCGTCCAATTATGGAGTATAGAATATACACTATATGGCCAAAAGTTTGTGGACACATGATTGTCATACCATTTGTGCTTTTTGAGCATTCTATTCCAGATTTATTCCTTTTGCTGTTATAATAACTTCCACTCACTCTTCTGGGGAGACATTATACTAGATTCTGAAGCATGGCTTTAAGGATTTGTCCAATTAGTGATGTCAGGTGAGGAGGCTTGGGGTACAGTTGGTATAGCAGTTCATCCAACACAAAGGGGTTTACTGGGGTTAAGGTCAGGGCTCTGTTCAGGCTTCTCAAGTTCTTCCACTCCAACCTTGATAAACCTTCAACCTGACAGACCTTCGTAACACTGGAAAATGCCAGAATGTCTCCCTACCTCAGACTGATTGAGAATGCAGTTGTCTTTATACAGCATTAGGGCTTTTCCATCAGAACAAGTAAGTAATATTTCAGAAACACCTTATACCCCTCCATCACCGTTGACACCACTGATGGTAGATCTCAGAGCCAACATATATGGCATAACTCTATAAACACTCAGCATCTTCTCATCTGAGATGTCGTCGTCATTAAAATTCACAGGCATGGGTGAACGTGGCAGCCAGAAATCCTCCACAGCTGAAAAAAGGCACTTGCTATTGTCAAGTTTGTTAAATTCAACCTCAAACACTATTGGCGGTGGTGTAAACCAGTCAAGCATTTCAACACATCACTATAAAATGCTTTACGGAATCAAATCAGAGCTCACAAGCCATTTCACATACATTCATGTACATTTGTTCTCAAGAAAATACTAAAGCCTAAAAAAGAAGGACTAACCAGCAAGTGAACGGGTTACACACTTAGGGAGAAAAAACATTACTTTAGAACCCTGATGTGTTTTTTTTGGTTTATCCCTCTGAATGACACCTTAAAGTTATATGTAGAACACTGCAATATTCCTTATTGGCAATTATTTGCCGTTTTTTAAAGTGCACTCATCCATCACTCCCTAACTAATCAGGTCACAGACTAAACTCTCTTAATAGAAACTCTTAATAAAAAATATATTACATCTAGCACTTTTAAGGTTTCTTCAGTTTGTGCCTCTTGGGGAAACCGTACAATAGAGTGTTTTCTTGTCAGAGAGAGTACCAAGTAGAACTATTTCCAAGTATTTAATTATTTAAGGAAAACACACAGAACCCTTTTTTCTAAGAGTGCATTGGTCTTGTTAATGTAGGCCTTTGTAAATCCTTTTCCTCTGAGACGAGGCACACAACCGGTGCTTAAAATGTCTGGAACATCACCCCCTGTCTCACTGTACTTTTTATTATTTATTTATTTTTTAAATTTGTGTTAACCTGCAGTAACATTTGTATTATATAACCACACAGACAAATGTCTATATTTCTGTACTTCATTTAATACTTTCTCCAAGGCACTATGCTGATGTCTGCACTAAGACCAAACATACTTACTGAATTAAAGATTCTGAAAGAAACATGGATTTGATATAGAAACATCACAAGAGCCAAAACTTTTCAAAACAGGCATAACGAAATGGAAAGGCCACCTACCTTGTGTTGACCTGTGGGGGTGGTGAGGCGCTACTGCAGAATATTCTAACCCCTTTATCTCGGTCTGAACCAGAGTACATCTTAAAGTGTGCCTACTGAATGTGTGAGACATCAGCCGTGGGTGTTCTCGGCATAGGCTTAAAGGCCACATGTATTAGTTTCATTTTTCTCTCCTCTGACCAGACTAAAAAGATAAATGGCGCACTTATTTACACTGTGTCTCATTCACCCATTCACCAATGGTAGCAGAGCTACCATTGCTAGCTTTCCATATATGCTAGCTTGCCATTGGGGGCAACTTAGGGTTCAGTGTCTTGCCCAAGGACACTTCGACATGTGGCGTCAACCGAGCCGGGAATCGAACCGCCAACCCTACGATTAGTGGACAACCCGCTCTACCGACTGAGCCACAGCTGCCCCACTACACTCTCCCAGTATTTCATAGGTTGTCCAAATGAGTTGTAAAAAACTTTAAACAAGCTTCGACGTGCTTTCTCTTTAGTAATGGAGTCTTGCCGGGTGATTGTGAGCAGTGGCGTGCATTGCCTATTGTTTTCTCTGTGACTATGGCAGCTGATGCCTCCAAGTGTTTCTGGAGCTCTTTCCGAGTGGTCCTTAGCTCTTGGGCTACTCTTCTAACTATTCATCTGACTTGCTGGTCAGAAATCTTGCGAAGAGCTCCTGTCCATGGTTGGTTGATGACTGAGTGATGTTGCTTCTACCTGTGGATAATAGTTCCAATGGTGCCTACTATGTGATTCCATCAATACATTTTGCAACAGTAAGGTTCTGAAGGTCTTGGGAGAGCTCTTTACTTGTGTGACACCTTGGTAATGAAAAGCCTTTTTATAGACTATCAATTTACTAACCCAGGTGATATTAATTTGCACAGATAGGGGGTATAATTACTTTCTAACTACTTATAGATTTTAGCTGGTTCCTTGCCTTACCTTGCCTTGCCTTAGAGAACTGCGTATTCTTAGTGTGTTCAATAATTCTTTCCCGTGTCATTCCCCTTTATTACACATAACTTTATTTATGGATAAAATGTTGTGAATTCTATATTTTTTAAACAGATTTCTTAATACTGATGTATGGTGAAAATTTCATGTGAACAGCCTCATTGGAAATATATTTGAATATATGATGTGTGTGTATGTGTGTATATATATACAGACCTTATATAGACAGGTGTGTGCCTTTCCAAATCATGTCCAAGCAGCTGAATTTACCACAGGTGGACTACAATCAAGTTGTAGAAACATCTCAGGGATGATCAGTGGAAACGGGATGCACCTGAGCTCAATTTTGAGTGTCATGGTAAAGGCTGTGAATACTTATATACATGTGCTTTTTTGTTTTGTATTTTTATTAAATTTGCAAAGATTTCAAACAAACTTCTTTCACGTTGTCATTATGGGGTATTGTTTGTAGAATTTTGAGGAAAATAATGAATTTAATCCATTTTGGAATAAGACTGTAACATAATAAACTGTGGGAAAAGTTAACCGCTGTGAATACTTTCTGGATGCAGTGTAAATACACAAAACAGCTGAGACATTAGGAACGAACCAATTACATTACAGGGGTGGAAACAGGACAGAAATCAAAATAAAACTCGCATATCAAAAATAAATACAGTAATGACAACCCAGAAACGTGCCATTACCATGTTTGGAATTTGGAGGGAACTCAGCATGAAGCCAAGTAGAGCATTACAGACTCAAAAGACTTTAAAATTATAGAAATCATGAATACAGGTGATTATTTGCCTTTACGTGTGTGTGTGTGTGTGTGTGTGTGTGTGTGTAATAGCCTTCCTCACATCATTCTTATTGTGATGGATATTAAATATCAGCCATCCCATCTAATATCATCACTAGCCATCCCTTGTATTCAGTCCTGCAATATAATTGTAATTATATCGGTATAACACTAGCTCAGAGTAAATCTTGCCTAATGAGCCAAATGAACCATGCGCTACTCTAATCGCCTTATTATAATAGCAGGGCATGTGCATGGAGGAGTAGCGTGACATATTTTCCGAATAATTCCACATTTCTTGCATTACTTTGGGCCTTGATAATGAGCACGCAGCCAAATTTTCATTAGTTTTCTGAAACAATATTGTGTGGCCTGTGAGGCATTTTCAAACGGAGGAATTCTTGGATGCTCAAACATAGCATGACGAATCTGCCTACAATATATTCAGTCAGAAGTTCATCCACAATGTCCTGATACAGATCTGGAGTCAGTGAGGGGAGATAATTCTAACTGGGTTCACAGGGCCTTTAGAGTACAGCAAAATCATGCAGCATCACATCTCTCCCCTTGTGATGCCACACATTGAGTTTAATTTTTTTTTTTATAGTGCCATCTTTATTATTTGTCTCTGTTTATGTCCTGTGACCACAGAACTCTTCAGAAACAGATGGTTAGCAATCTCGAGTTGAATCAAAGAAAAAGCTTTAACGTGCTACGCCTTTCAGCTAGCTTGTGATATGCCCAGAGGTCATAGGTTTTAAGACTTGATGTCTTCAAGTTACAGCAGAGTTTCATCTTTATTCTTACATCCTTATTTCATCAGAAGTTTTAGATCCAATCACAAACCTCTTTGAAATTCTTACCTTCCTTATGCTGATATTTGATGTATTTATTTTTTAAAAAGGTTCTTCAAGGGTCTTTAGCTATTTAAGGCATCCTACACCAAGGCACTGTTTAATTCTCAACTGAATCATTTTCCGTAATAGCAGCTCTGACAGTAATTCTGGCTGTTTATATTAATGTACTTATATGTTGTTTATATAGTAGAAACTGAAAAAGGGACCTTTTTGGTGGACACTCCACATAAAAATAAATGTGTAATTGTTTATATGGTGAGGTTTTCTGTGAGGGGACTCACAGCAGTATATTTATCATTTATGGAAGGTGTCTCCAATGTCAGCATTTTGTAACAGTGAGAGGTAAAGCTGAATTTTTAAAAATGTTTTCCAACACAGAATGGAGGGCTTAGGGCTTTCTCATGACATGCTGCATTTATCTCACTTCAAGAAAATAGACTGGTGAGAGATGAAATATAAGTGATAACATGAAATATTTTGTTTGGATGTTCCACAACATTAACCATACCTATAAACAGATTAAAAGTGTGATGTAAGGTAGTTATGGTAAATTGTGACAACGTGGTGTAAGAGGAGCAAAATATTTTTGGATGTTCTGTTTTTAACTTTGGGACATCAGCAACTCCCTACACATTGGGCTGCATTACCCCTCCCCAGTGGTGCTTATTTTCCTGTAAGAGCATGCCCATCATGTTTTATTCCATACTTAGCATTCTAAAGGAGTTATTTTTGGAAACGTCTCTGAAAAGAAAGCACTATATGTTAAGAGTTCCTCAGAGGAATAAGTAATCTCTCTTTCAAAGATTTAACCAGAGGAATAAATAATCTCTCCCAGAGATTTAACCAGAGGAATAAGTAATCTCTCCCCCAGAGAATTAACCAGAGGAATAAGTAATCTCTCCCCTAGAGAATTAACCAGAGGAATAAGTAATCTCTCCCCCAGAGAATTAACCAGAGGAATAAGTAATCTCTCCCCCAGAGAATTAACCAGAGGAATAAGTAATCTCTCCCCCAG
>JAFFST010048461.1:224261-236689 GCA_022414735.1 Noturus placidus | reverse complement strand
AGAGAATTAACCAGAGGAATAAGTAATCTCTCCCCTAGAGAATTAACCAGAGGAATAAGTAATCTCTCCCCTAGAGAATTAACCAGAGGTATAAGTAATATCTCCCCTAGAGAATTAACCAGAGGAATAAGTAATCTCTCCCCCAGAGAATTAACCAGAGGAATAAGTAATCTCTCCCCCAGAGATTTAACCAGAGGAATAAGTAATCTCTCCCCCAGAGAATTAACCAGTGGAATAAGTAATCTCTCCCCTAGAGAATTAACCAGAGGAATAAGTAATCTCTCCCCCAGAGAATTAACCAGAGGAATAAGTAATCTCTCCCCCAGAGAATTAACCAGAGGAATAAATAATCTCTCCCCCAGAGAATTAACCAGTGGAATAAGTAATCTCTCCCCCAGAGAATTAACCAAAATAATTAGTAATCTCTTCCCCAGAAATTTAACCAGAGGAATAAATAATCTCTAATATACTTAGATTTTTTGCAAGCAATGTTTCAGAGGTGCCAATATTTGTGAGAATATTTTCTAGATTAAAATATTCCAGATCAGAAATTTTATTTAAGGCTGAATATCTTCCAGAATTTAGTTTGATGACCTTTATCTCAAGCACCCATACATCCAAGACATGACCGTGACAGTGTTGGGTTTCATCCACCAGTTTATATTTTATACAACTTCTCAGTTTGGGCATAAAGGTTATATATGTGAGTACACGGTAAGCTTGCCTCATACCGTTTGAATCCTGCCATGTAGCTTGCATGTTCTCCCCGTGCTTTGGGGGTTTCTTTTGGGTACTTTGGTTTCCTCCTCCCGTAAAAAAAGACATGACTGGCATTTTCCAAATTGTCTGTAGTCTGTGAGTGTGTATGCGACTGTGCCCTGTGACCTAGGGTGTCCCCCACCCTGTGCCCCACCCTGTGCCCCACCCTGTGTCCCACACTGTGCCCCGAGTTCTCTGGGATAGGCCCAAGGCTTCTCCATGACCTGGATAAGCAGTATGGAAAGAGGATGGATGGTTATAAATAGACATATTAGAAATAAAAAATAAAAGCATCAATATTGCTTTAAATAAAGGTTTTCACCCTTTGGTGGTCAAATTATTGATGGCAGTTAATGTTTGTCCAAGTCTCACTGTGTGTGTGGTTATATCCTTTTGTTGCTTCTCCTTAGCATATTCACTTTTCAGTAGCTTATGGAAAAACACAATTTTCAGGATGTTATTTTTTATTTTTTAATAAATTTGCTTTCAAACAATTTAAAATAGAGCCCTATTATCCATTTTAACAGTTTTTCTCTATTCTAATCTTACTCTGCTATGTTATTGTCTCTCAGCACTTGATGCGGTAAAAAAGTAGCCTTGCTTAGTTTCAGTGTGGACCACTAACATCACTAAAAAGTCTCAGTGTGGACCACTAACATCCGGCAGAGTAACACAGAAGATCATCAGGATGTAAATAATCTTGAAATGAGATCTTAATGCTGTCTCAACAACAAGGGGACACTTAATGAATGGCTCTCGGAAATGGACTTTGTACGTTGACATCAACGTTTACGAAACTGTTAGTTCAGAGGAAGTTGATGTAGAGGATTATTAGCCCCAAGATAAGCATTAAAACCCTCAAACACAGGATTAGTGATTCTACACTGTTCTACAAATAGCCACACGTTCTTAATGTCTTTTATACAGTGCTTTTTGTGTCCCTGAGAATTGGAGTGGCGTAATGCTGCTTATTTCATTCCTGGCAAGATTTGCATAGAAAGAATTGTTTAGCATCTAATCAAATCAGGTAAGAAATGCAAGCCACATGCTAATACGAAGGGCCCGTTTTCACTTTCACTTTCTTTAATTCTTTAGCCATAAGCTCAAGTATCAGAGTAATGCATACCTTTTAAGAAGTACAGCCAACTATTGAATAAAACAGAACTTGTGATGGAAAAAAGCATGTTGTTTGATGTGAAGGATATAAATTGTTGCCATCTCACAGCTACAAGGGTCCTTGGTTGAATCCTGAGCTCGGGTTACTGTATGTGTGGAGTTTCTCATGTTCTCCCCATGTCCACGTGAGTTTCTTCTGAGTTCTCCGGTTTCCGCACACCTTCCAAAAGCATGCCAGTAGGTGGATTGGCTATGTAAATGTGTCTATGCATTGTGCACTGCGTTCCATTCAGGGTGATATCCAGCATCACTCCCAGTGTTCCCATCCAGCATGATTGAGATCAGGACAAAGCGGTTACTAAAGATGAATTAAACAATGAATTTACTAATAAACATGAATCTGGATAGAACAAGTACATACAGTTGGACTTTTTACAAATATAGCTCCATGCGCACAAGATTTCCCCCGCAAAACAGATACAGATTTTGCTTCAGCCTTAGTTTAATCACAAAACCAAATGCTTTAATACTTGGCTCATATGACTGCCAAGCCTCTAGGGGTAAGCTGTGACAGCTCCCAGAGATGAATATCACCAGCAAAAATTTATGCTTTTTTTGGCCAGTATTTGGTGTCATGTCCCAATGCTGAAAATAGACTGAAAATAGTGAGACTCGCAGTGCCCACAATGAGTCCTCACATGAGGTCCTCGATCCTTTTAGCCAGCAAGTACAAGACCTATCACGGCAGCACCTATTTAAAAATCTGCCGTTGTGTGTTGCATAACGGACTCGTGGAAAAGACAATCTCAGAATGAATGGACAAGAGAGTCCTGTAATTTAACTGGACACTGCTGTTTTACCATCACCCCCCAACCTGCCTTGTTCTTTCTCATGGCCCGGGGCTGAATCTGAAAGCCCCAGTGGATTGGGAGGTCCCACTTGATGGGCTTGTCCTGGCTCAATGTGTTTGCTCTAATGGACGTAATGGCTGTTTGTCGTCGTCAGTGTTCTTCCTGCTACGCTCTACTGCAGTGAGGAATGCTGTGCGATCGGTGCAGGAGGGGCTGACAGTGGTGAGAGGAAGGGGAGAGAGCGAGAGAGAGAGAGAGAGAGAGAGAGAGAGACAGACAAGAGTGAGTGAAGAAACACAGCAGCCACTCACTGAAGCAATCGGTTTCTCTCCTTTCAGACATGGAGCATGCCTGTGAGTGCTTAATTTAATTCTCCAGCTGTGCATGTGGATACGTGTGTGTGTGTGTGTGTGTGTGTGTGTGTGTGTGTGTGTGTGTGTGTGTGTGTGTATGTATGTGTTTGTACATGTGTGAATATACCCAGGTGGTGTAGTTAATAAAGTTTGGTACTCTAATAAGTTAAAATACAAGTCAGGAACAGTACCAGGATCTAATCTGATATTACTCTGTGCTGAATCCTACAGTGGTCTGGGATTGTTTGATTTTCAACTGACATGCTGAAAATCAAGCTAGCATAATGTTCAATCATTGAATAAACACAGTGAGAAAAAGCAACAATATTGGATATTAGAGTCTGGTTATATTTGGTCATATGATGTGATCAGAGGGGCGGGGGTCGCCGTGCATCTTTTCATGTCACAAGCCTATTATGTCTTTACTGTGACTGACTGTAGCTTAGTCAAACTGTAGAATCACCACACAATTAGTGTGAGCATTGAGAGAAGTCCATAGACATATGTTTCCTAAAATATAGCATTGTTCCTAATGAGTGCACACATGCATGCAAATTGGTATCTGTGTTTGTGCATAGCTGTGCTGATTGGCTTGATCATTGGGCTATAACATAAGCATTTGTCTTTCACTCCATGATGAACTGATGGACTGAGTAAGCATGTGAAGAGTCTCTGTCTGATATATTTGCAACTCAAATACAGTGATTTGCAAAAATCCTAAAAGGGATTTTTCAGTATTTGCATATTCATCATTGGGAGAAGGTGTCTCTATACAGCATCCCGGTCAAGTCTACAATTCCAGCTTTGCTTTTTTTGGAGACCTATAAAACACAACGAGGACCATAAATGACCTGTAATCAAGTCGGAAAAGTGTGGAGTCTTATAGCTTTGATTGTCAACGTGATGGATACTGAAGAGAACCACTTTCAAATGCTTTGCAGAACGAGATTTGAAATTGACATGTAGATAAAGTTGAGACACGGGTGTGTTATTGTTCACAGTCCAGCTTTTCCACCTAACTCACTCACATTTTCGCAACTCTTAAAACACCTGGGCTTTATAATGATTGTTCTACAGCCTCTTATTATCTGAATCAGTTGTGCTGGGAAGAGAATACATGTGTAAGCTACTTGGGGTCCTCAAAGGCATAAATGCAATCCTCTGCTTTACTTGATGGCCACTCTATTCTTTCCAATTTTACTTAATACAAGGTTTGTGTGAATGCTTTAGGAAAGATACTAGTTGTATACCCTGTAATTTAAGTTCAGACAGCACTCTAGGGATGGGCCAGGTTTCTGATGCAAATACATATTTGAACTACAAAATATTATGGTCAGGATGGAATAAGAATGATGTGATGACGTCATATAAATTGACACTTTATATTGTAGATTGTAGTCCATTTTAAAACAGACACTCACACCAAAGCTCTCCTACAGCTAGAAATTCTCTGCTACACCAAATATTAATGAAAGTCTAATGAAGGTTTTTCATGTTCTGTTAGGAAACACTGATACCTGAACTCATCAGGGATTGATAGCATTGATGCAAGACTATTGTGACTGCATGTTTATTACGTGTATAAATTATTTCACATGACCATATCCTTTATAAGTGAACTGATCTTTAAGAAATTTGTATGTAAGACCACATTCAATCAGCAATGGTTTTCACTAGCTGCTGTGCTGGATGTTACAGTAGCTAGCCCTCAAGGCTGCTATGATCTTGTAGCTGTTTTAACCTCTCAACAATATGTGAGGGAAAATGTCAGCAAGTTAGCACATGTGATACAGCAGTACTTATAAACCAAATATAAAACAAAGAACCAGTATAAGTGACCCTCTTGAGATTCACTGCTAGTGTGACTGCTGAAAGAATATCCATCAGAACATTACTCCTGATCATCATGTTCACTTTAAAGTGTATTTCTGTGTTTTCCAAATACAAAGTACTGAGCTTTATTTATTTGTAATTTGTTTGTTTATTACCCTAGTTTCTCCCTTTTTGGTCATTTGCTAATTTCCACCTATTAGCTAGCTCATCACATGGGAGCTACCAACCAGGGACTGTGAACCAGGGACATCAGCCCTATTCGCATACCTGAGCTTACAGTCAGCCATGATTGGGTAGTGTTGCCAGTAGCAATTGAAGGGGGAGAGACAGTATACCATCCCTCTCACCCAGAGAGCACGATTTTGCTCTCTGTGACTCCTAGCCACAAATGGCTGTGGCATTGTCAGGATTCAAACTTACAATCGTTTATTTCGCATTTATATTATATTAAGTTAACAATAACAGCATTTGGAAAATGCCCTTACTCAGAAGTACATTATTGAAAAAACATATCCTCATACTAGTACAAATAGGCCAAGGTACAAAAATACCCTCATGATATACCTCTGTTAGAGAAGAGTAAGATTGGAAGTTAGTACAGCCGTTAGAATGGTGTACAAGTCAAGTGAATGTTTTTCTTTCTTGGTATATATTTAGTGCTCACATTAGTGTTGAGTGAAAGAGGTGGGCTCTGAGTCTTCGCTTGAAGACAGCCAGTGACTCACTCTTCAGACCAACAGGTGAAGTTCATTTGAATTCACAGACAACCATCAGTGTTTTAAATCTGATGCCAGTACCTACAGGAAGCCAGCCAGAGGTGAACCTGGATTATGCAATGGCCCCAGGCAGAATAAATGCATGAAGCCCTTCTGACGGATTTATGTTGTTATTCATGTTGCCCAGAGATATTGTTGTGGCCCATTATTTCTGTAGAGAGGAACTGCAGTAGACACATGTTTTGAAGACTTCATTTCTTTATTGAAAGCAATTGTAAGATTGTAGAAAAATTTATAAAGAAAGGAGATACCCTACAATTGCTGAACACGGTCTCAAAACTGTCCCATCCCCCTGTAACAGGTCTCCCCGGCACCCCTGTCTGCTGCCTGTATAAAATACATAGGCATGATAGGTCAAGCCCATTCCATCAGAACATTATGGGAAAACATCAAATGTTACATAAGCACACATAAATATAAACATTTTAACAAAATATTTCATAGGCTCCTACAGATATAATTATACATTGTACTTTTGAAAAAAAAAATTACAATGTTAAAATTACAATTTTACTATGTCAAAACATATCTAACAGAACATCAAATGTTAATTTTTTACAGCTTCATGGTGTGTTTTACAAATAGGAACTCAATCCTCAGTGAGGAAAGAAAATATCCATCTTCAACTAATGTTAACTAATACTAACTTACGCATTTTCTAACGTTAAGTATTGATTCGCGGAAGTAAGAGGCATAGTACCGGTACTTGCCAAGTGGTGCCGCCGGTGTTGTGCACATCAGTCCTGGTTCCTATTGCATGTCAGCCCACATTAAGAACTGCTAACACTGCTCAAAACATTCTAACCCCAGCTAACTAAAACTGAAATTGGACAACCAGCTGTGATTGTTTGTCTTTAATTATCCTTAATTTATTCATTATTATCTCCATCACTTACATTTGTGCTTCATGCATTGCCAATGTGTTCCCAGTGTTTCTAGGGAGATGATAATATCTTGAAGTGGGGATGTATCTTCAGGTATATACAGCATCTCAGTGTTGCTGGAATTAACGTTAAGTTATGAAATGCCATCCATAACGAGATGACTGCCAGAGACATTTACATAAATGGCTCTTGGCAGACACCCTTATAAAGAGAGACTTACATTTATCTCATTTATACATCTGAGCGTTAAGGGCCTTGCTCAAGGGCCCAACAGTGGCTTAGCAGTGCTGGGGTTTGAAGTCATGACCTTCTAATCAGTAGTGCAATGTCTTAACCGCTGAGCTACCACTGCCTAGAGAGATGCAGAGATCTGAGCTGAAACGTGAGAGTCTGAGAGAGGAAAAGAAAAAATTAGTTGCATGTTATCTGCGTAATCGTGGCAAGAGAAGAAGAAGATGTGTGGCTATTACCTCACTGAGAGAGTGGATATAGAGGGAAAATGGAAGAGGACAAACAACGTAGCCTTGTGGGACTTCTTGGAGGATAATATTTTGCTTTATGTACTGTATTACTTTGATTTATATTTGCCCGTCCCTGAATATTTTCACGAGCTTTGTATACATCCACATTGTTAATAACACCTGTACACCTGCACATTCATGGAATTATCCAATCAGCTAATAATTTAAATTAAAAATCAGCACAGTACATATAATCATACAGGTCAAGTGCTTCAGTTAATGTTAATCAAAAGATTGCCTGGTCTTTTTGAATCTACTGTCAGGTTTAGATGTGCCTGTGCCCCCTGTAGTCTCAGATTTCCTGTTCTTGGCTGAAAGTAGTGGAACCTGATGTGGTTTCTGCTGTTGTAGTCCATCCACCTCAAAGTTCGATGTGTTGTGTGATTTTGAGATGATTTTCTGCTCACCAAGGTTGTAAAGATTGGTTATTTCAGTTATCATAGCTTGAATTACAGTAGTTTGCCATTCTCCTCTCATCTCTCTTATAAGTAAGTGATTTCTACTTGTAGAACTGCTACTCGCTGATGTTTCTGTATGTGTGTTTCACACTATTCTGTGTAAATGCATGAAAATCAGAGGAGATCAGAAGTTTCTGAAATACTCAAAACCGTCTGGCACCAACAACCCCGCAACAGTCAAAGATTCTAAAATAACATCCCCCCCCCCATTCTTGTGTTTGATGTGAACATGAACGACAGCTTTGCATGTTTAAAAAAACCCCGAGTGATCTAAAACCTCTTAATGTTATGACGTTAGTTGGGCTTGTGGTTCCTGGAAGTAGAAAACAAGATTTGTATCCTACAGTATCCTATAGTAGTTACTCTAAGCTCCACAAGCACAACACATACACTACTATTTCAGCTGCAGGATCAATGAACAATGGCAGAGAAGGGGATGTGATTGTGTGCTGTGGCTAATAAAGTTGATGCATATTCTTGACAGATAAAGAACACCCTATTGTTGGAAACCATTTCTGCAGTGTGTTATGGCCAATGCAATGGTTGCTCACTGGTAAATCTTCTGACCTTGTAATTGAAAGGTTGCAAGCTTGATTCCTGGGAGTACTATACCTCTATTTTATCCTGTCTCGGTTGTCACTTTGAATGAAACAATCTGAAAACAAAATTGGAAATCAATTGCTTTATCCTTGCCAGGGTTGTGGTGAGTAAAGAGCCTATGCAGAGAACACTAGGTGTGAGGCTGGAATACACTCTAGATGGGGAAGCCAGAACTTTGCTGGTCACCATGCACATTCACACCTAGGGGTATTTTATTAGCCAATAAACAAGAGAACACAGAAGAAACCCACATAGACATGGGGTAACATAAGAAACTCCACATACCTGAGCTCAGGATCAAGCCAAAATCACCACCATTCATAAATTCGTTCATTATCAGTATCTGGTTTAACATGGTCAGGGTTGCAGTAGATCTCAAGAACACTGCATTTGAGACAGGAGTATACCCTTTATGGGACGCCAGTCCATTACAGTGCTTTACCAATTCACCTACTGATATGATTTTTAGAAGGAGGAGGAAACCAGAGAACCCAAAGAATAACCACACGGACATGCAAACCTTCACACAGACAGTAACCTGGGGATCCTGGACCTGTGAGGCAGCAACGCTATCCACTGTGCCACCATACCACCCAAAAATGTGAATGTAGCTTATATTCCAAAACAGAACAAAGTTTTTCAAATGTATCTTTTAGAACAGGTCTGTGACATTTCACAAACAAGCCTCAGATCACACAATATTTAAATTCTCTCTACTCATGGACTCACTGACTCGAAAAGAGTATGCTTCATGTTCTGTTCTTTATTATTCTCACTGTGCAGGACGTAAGATCGAGGTCTGTTGTGGGAAATATCCAGCAAATTATTGGCATCATTAGCCTTTGTTTCCCCGCACTCTGAAACCTAATACCTAATCTCCACTCTCCCTGTGATGTGCTATTATTAAATGTCCCAGATTTTCAAATAAGAGCCATCCTGGTTTGGGAAAAACATCACTTACAGGCAGAATAGCAGGATGTCAAATATTGATTGATGAAATCTGCCATACCTTATTATGCCACAGTATTGGATAGGAAGCCGAATAGCAGGAAGAGCCATAATAAAGGTTTGTAACGGTTTATAAACTGTCCAATTTTCTTGCGTTGTCCCTAATCAAAAGGACAGAAGACACTCAAAGGATTTTTTTTTATGAGATTGAATGATCTCTACTTTTTTCCGTTTTTTATTTTTGTTTTTTTTTGGTCCGTCACTATATTTAAGTGTGTGTGTATATATATATATATGTAATATATATGTATATATTATATATATATGTGTATGTATATATATATATATATATATGTATGTATGTATGTATGTATATATGTATGTATATATATGTGTGTGTATATATGTATGTATGTATGTATGTGTATGTATGTATATATATATATATATATGTATATATATATATACTGTATATGTATGTATATAAAGGCCCAAAGTAAATATAGTTAATTGCACAAAAGAGCACAATGCGATATAAAATTCAATACCATTAGTAAGTTTATTATTCTAGTAGGCAATGACTGCCTGAAGTGTGTGACTGACTGAAGTTGTGATGCAATACCAAGCCTGATATTTAGTCACTTTGTTTCTACTTCAGTCTTGGCTTCAGTAAAGCCCCATCCATACCTCCAAGGATATTTTTGAAAATGTAGTTTTTATCCCTCCATTTAAAAAAATCCCATATTGATTGGTAGAGAAGGTAAAATATAGAAAAGCACCAACATTTTACAATAAAAAATAACAAACGTGTGGATTGATGAGGAAGTGGAACTTCTACTTAAGGTTACATTTGATTCAGAGTCTGTTGCTGGAGTGGTGGATTTGTGAGCAGTGGGGCAGGTATCATATTCTGCTGCCTCCAAGTGAGGGTGTAATAATATAACAACATGCTGTCAAATAATAAATGGTCTGATGAATCTTGATTTATGCTGCAACATGCAGATGGTAGGGTCATAATTTGATGTCAACACATGACCTCCTGGACCCAACTTGCCTTGTGTCAACAGTACAGGCTATTGGTTGTGCAATGGTGTGGAGAATGTATTTTAGCACAATGTGGGCCCTTTAATTCCAATCAAGCTTCATCATGTGCACCCCTTTATGGCCACTGTTTTTTCATTTTATGTTGACTAATTCCTGCATGATAATGTGTTATGTTACAAAGCAAACGTTGTCTCAAACTGGTCCCATTAACATGACAATGAGTCCAGTAGAGAGCATCTTTTGAATGTGATAGAACGAGAGATTTGCAGCATGAATGTGCAGCTGACACATCTGTAGCAAATGTGTGTCAACAGGGACCAGAACCTCAAAGGACTGTTTCTGACATCTTAGTGAATCCATGCCATGAGAAACTGATGCTGTTCTGAGAGCAAACAGGGAGTTTGACTCAGTATTAGTATGGTCGGTATTCTTAATAAAGTCCTGTCTCCAATTATTTTCTGTAGAAAAGCAGGCAATGAGAACTGGAAAAAGTGTTCTCAACTTTATTTAAGTGAGTATCAGTGGGCAACAGTGAAGGGTTCTCATCATGTGTTACACCACAGGTTCCCATCCCTGGTCCCAGGTTACAACCTTTCCTATATATTGAAGTGTTTTTCTTGCTACCCGAGTCAATTATCAGCTAATTAACCACCCTTTCTGGTTTGAAGTGAGTGTGTTAGAGCAGGAAAACTGCAGGACAAAAATGTACAGGACAGGGGGTTCTCTAGGACTAGTGCTGGTAACTTGAGTTATTCACATCATGAGTAACTGCCCCCCTAAGCAGCCATCTATTAGGTGAAGGAAGCAATCCACATTGATGCAATCTCAACATATCATCAGCATGTTTCAGATGTATGATCATCTTTCTACAAAGCCCCATCTATATAGTTTGAGGCATTTGGTTTCTTAATTTGATGCTGCCAAGTGAAGCAGTTTTACTGGCAGGAATACAGGCTCATGTCAATAGGTTTCACACATGCTTGATGCTTGGAGAGTGCAGTAGTTCTTGGATTTAAAACAATTCCACCCCCACCCCCCCTTTCTATACTTTCCTTGTTCCAAGGTTATCTAAATCTTTACTTTGTTCCAAATGATTTTCTACTGGCTTTTTATGTCAAGAATAAAACACACCAGGCTTTGCTGTTACAAGAATTAATATCATATCCTGAAGACTCTCAGGACTGATGTTACAAAGTGCTGACACCAGAGTCTCCATCCATTAATGTTAAATAAGTTTCCTATATATCAATGATCATAAATTTTTTCCTTGTTGAATACAAGACACCGTGTGAATGACTTATTGCTATAGAACAATGTATTAGTATCAGCGTATTAATATAACCCTATCATTTATGTTACTACTGTCAGAGCCATATTATAGAATCCACACCTTCTGATTCAATAATTCAACAGCACTGTGGTATAAGTACCTTTTAACAAATTATAATGTGCACTTTCTGTTCTTGAGACTTACCCGCAGTTTGCATTGTATCAGTGCTGGTGTGTTCTCTTTACCTTTGATACATCTACTGTATGTCTATGTCTATTGAACATTCCTCATGATTTTCAGTCATTGATGTGACTAATCTGGTCTAGTGCAGTTTATCAAGTGTTTTGCGTCTGATAAGCTAACCATGTTGCTTGTGCTTCATATAGTTGATCAAGCCAACACATGATGTTATGGTGTACTTTGATGACCAGTAGGTCACTACAGGATCTTAAATCTTTTGTCAATTGTCTTGTGCATCAACTAATCAGTAACACATAGCTGGTCAAGAAATAACCAAGCAATACATTTTAAATTGTATATACAGTGGTGTGAAAAGGTGTTTGCCCCCTTCCTCATTTCCTGTTCCTTTGCATGTTTGTCACACTTAAGTGTTTCGGAACATCAAACCAATTTAAACAATAGTCAAGGACAACACAAGTAAACACAAAATGCAATTTGTAAATGAAGGTGTTTATTATTAAAGGTGAAAAAAAATCCAAACCATCATGGCCCTATGTGAAAAAGTGATTGCCCCCCTTACTATAACTGTGGTTGTCCACACCTGAGTTCAATTTCTCTAGTCCCACCCAGGCCTGATTATTGCCACACCTGTTCACAATCAAGGCATCACTTAAATAGGAGCTGCTTGACACAGTAAGGTCCACCAGAAGATCCTTAAAAGCTACACATCATGCCGAGACCCAAAGAAATTCAGGAACAATTGAGAAAGAAAGTAATTGAGATCTATCAGTCTGGAAAGGGTTATAAAGCCATTTCCAAAGCTTTAAGAATCCAG
>JAFFST010048461.1:205636-224178 GCA_022414735.1 Noturus placidus | reverse complement strand
TTTGATGTTCCGAAACACTTAAGTGTGACAAACATGCAAAGGAACAGGAAATGAGAAAGGGGGCAAACACTTTTTCACACCACTGTATAAATCACAGTGATTTTGTGCAACAAACTCTGCAAGGATAAATATATGCATTTAATAGGAATGGATCAATAATTTTATTCCAGATCATGTATGAGTGGTTTTTTTTTTTAAATATTTGATGCTACTGATACTGAAATGAGTAATCTTGTTAGTAGTATTAATCTATCAAGTTAATCAATCTATCTTCCCCATTCTGTTAAAGTTTTCCCCGCTTTACCTAGAAGCCAAGACCATGGCACTCATGCTACTAGGCTTGCTCTTTAGAATGTATGCTAGTTGTTTTTAAATGAAGTGCATTAGCTGGTTTCATTAGTTACATTGGATTGAATAGGGTTGCAGTGGAGAAGAGAGGGTTTTATTTCACGTTTTGTAGATAAAATATGTTTTTATTGTTATTGAATCTCTCATACAACCCCTTGTAAAAATTATGGAATCACCACACTTAGAAAATGTTCACCCAGATTTTTTTTATTTTGTAACAAATAAACAAATCACAGATAAACAAACAAATAAACAAAGTAATTTTTGCTTTTTAGTTGGATATTCTGGCTTCGTGAGACATACCTAAAAACAAATTTCATTAAATTGTTTTAATTAACGGAATATTATTTACCAAATCAGGTAGAGGAAAAAAAACATCCAAATGTAATCATCCACAAAAAAAAAAATTACAATTACTACTTTGCTGCTCCTCCTTGGGCTTTTATGACGGCCTGAATTCTTTGAGGCGAGGACTTCCCAAATGAAAAACAATATTCTACATCAAGCTGGTTCAAACTTTCTCGAATAGCGGTTGACAGATCAGCTTTGCAGGATGGAGCCGTGTCATGTAGCAATATTTTAAATTTCCACCATAAATTTTCAATAGGATTGAGATCTGGACTGTTTGCTGGCCATGTCATTGAGTTGATCTGCCTTTGCTTAAGAAAAGCCTCAACACTTTTTGCTCTGTGGCAAGATGCATTATCATCCTGAAAAATGACTTCATCATCACCAAACCTATTTTCTGTCAATGGAATGTGAAAAATGTCCAAAGTTTCAATGTAAATATGTGCATTGACTGTTGAGGTCTCTCCTGGTCCTTTACCTATGCAACCCCATATCATAAATGAGTGGGGAAATTCTGTTATATTCTTCAGGCAGTCATCTTTATATGTTTCATTAGAACGCCACCAGACAAAAGGTCCAGCATCATCTCCTTGGCCAACGCAGATTCGTGATTCATCACCCAATATCACTTTCATCACTTTAGCCCACTTTAGCATTGTTTTCGTCTGTGTCGGTGTTAGTGCTGGCTTTTCTACACATGAATCCCATTTCATTCAGCTGATTTCTTACAGTTCTGTCACAAACTGTTTTACCCAATTGTTTTGTTGTGCATTTTCTATTTTTAAGGTATATTGCTTTGTTTATTTTCCTTTTATAACCTTCCCATTTTCTTTATACTGACTGGGAACGACCATCTTTTGCTAAAACTCTGTGTTGGATTTTCTTCTTGAACGAGAAATCCTTCCTATTATTTCAATTGAAAACTCTCTCGTTGGGGTCATGTTTCCTTTCAAAAAGTCTGAGGTTAAAGTCTGTAAACACTTTCTTTTACCTGCAGACTAATTTGCATTTTTAGACATGTGCTGGTATTTGTTTTAGAAATACAAGGTGATTCTATAATTATTTCTGCAACATTAAGTGATTTCCTCTACTTGATCTGGAAAAAAATATACCATTAATTAAAATAATTTCATTGAACTTGTTTGAAGTATGTTTCACAAAGCCAGAATGTTCAGCTATTAAACAAAATTGTTGTGTCATAATTGTGAGTTGTTTATCTACCAAGTAAAAATGCCCAGTGAACATCATGTGTGGTGATTCCATCATTTTTGATTAGGGGTTGTAGTGAAGGACCTATAGTGGCTGTTTGTGAAGAAAAACATGCATCGTTAAGGGATGTTATTTTCATTTACATAGCTAGTGTTTGCTGCAGCATTGGTTGTTACTGTGTGCTGCTAGCCATGTGTTGAGATTTATGTTTAAGGTGTTTTATCAGGTATAAGATATCAGATATTTTCACAGAGCACTGTCTGCTTTGGTTGATTGATCATTAGTCCTGAAATATATCCGATTCACTTTCATTTTATGTTATTTGCTCATTAGCATGATGATATCTTTCATTAAATAGTATCATGTGGAATCGCATGTTGGTAATTTTTCAACCAGTATGAGTAAATGAGCATGGTACTGTTCTATCCCTAATAATATCTCTAATAGAAACTTGTCCAAGGTTAGCAATTTTTAAAATTTTTTTTGATAGATTCCAACTTAGTGGCAGTGGTGGCTTTGTGGTTAAGGCTCTGGGTTACTGATCAGAAGGTCAGGGGTCAAGCCCCAGCACTGCTAAGCTGCCACTGTTGGGCCCTTGAGCAAGGCACTTAACCCTCTCTGCTCCAGGGGCGCCGTATCATGGCTGACCCTGCACTCTGACCCCAGTTTCCTGACAGGCTGGGGTATGCAAAGAAAATAATTTCACTGTACTGAAATGTATAAGTGACCAATAAAGACTCATTATCATTATCATTATCTATATGAAACAAACACATAGCTACAAAAAAAAAAAAAAAAAAAATGCTGCTGCCGCATCCACGTCATAGTATTATTATATTGAAGAGATCATTCTTATTAGAGAGAGTGTTCATAGTTATACTCGTTCTACCACCCTGCACTGATCTTTGTCCTGTGATGCTTTTAGGCCTCTCCCAGTCTTCATGTGTTCAATGGTTAGACATTTGCATGCACCGATTCGGGAGAAAAAAAAACATTTTCCAACACCCGAGAACTTTATCTTAGGACTTGCGGTTAATAAATAAATCATTTGGGGAGAGGAAAGAACTAAAGAGCACCACTTAAACAATAATTACCAGATATTTGTGCTGAGATTGCCAGTTAATAATTGATGAACACTACTACCCTGGCCTGCATCGATGCAGCGGCTGTATTTATATGCAACGGGCTGTCTCCCAACAAGCACTTTCAGTAGATTGCTGGTGCACTTCACAGATGTCAGTGGTCATCATTTCGATTGGATCTGTCTCCTGAATGCGTTGGTGGCTGCTGTGAACAGTGTTTCCAGCACACTAATGCTACTATCAAGCACTCTCCATCGGCATTGAGCACACCGGAGCGAGGGCCGGCCCTCATTAGGGGAAATAGCTTATCTAGAAGCGTTAGCATTTAAAGGTTGCATTTGTGTTGATGGGAGGCTACGGTGGAGTGGAAAGGTATACTTTGGTGTGTGTACCATCATCACCGGCTGTGCATATGCACTTAGGCTGCGCTCTAGAACAAATGGATAGATGTTTTCCTCCTCACTCAGTCAAGATTTGTGTCTCTTGGGATATTTGACTCCACAAGAATTTGGACTAAAGTCTTCAATCATCTGAACTCAGATGGAGGAAGAACATGGTATGTGGATACTAGGCATGCAGTTCATTTCATTTCATGTGAAACTGATACAAGTGTATGAAAATTGGTTTAGTTTTACCTGGAGAAAGTATAATGCAAACGCAAGAATACATGTGTGCATGTTTATGCTGTGAGTGGATTGGGTGATTAATCAAAAGACTGGTTTAGGGGTGTATAGTCAGCTCCAAAATTTATGCGACTCATGGTAAAAATGGGTTTAAAAATAAAAATGAAAAATGTCTTTGTGAATAATTTATTTAATCTCACTGAACATATGAAAGAAATCCAACCGTTAATTAGAATAAGTAAAAAAAAACCTTATGCATATTTAGGACTTTACCTTTGCCAACATAACAGCAGTCTTCTATAATGCTTGATGAGTTTGGAGCACAAGAAATCTGAGAGCACTTGTCAATATACATTAAAATGTTTTTGTTTTTTTTTAGCTCTAGCAAACAGTAAGCCCAGCTAGCTTTTTTTTCCCCTAAAAAAATCTTCAACTTGCATTTAAAGTTAAAACACATTATGCAACAAGGAAAAAAAAACACAGATAATCTATCTACACTCTTAGAAAAAGGCATTACTCAAATGTTCTTCGGAATGTTAATGTTCTAGCTTTCTAAAAATGAAACAAATGGAAGACTGTCCTTAAAGAAAAGGACGAATTAAATGTAAAAGAGTAATATAAGCAACAAAATGTTGTAATAGAGCATCATAAAGTCCTCAACAACTAAGTTGAATCAAGTGTGTTTAGGCATTGAAATTTCTCCTCTGCTTCAGGACTGTATCTGACTTCTATAGTTTAAGGGCATGAAAAAGTAAATAGATGACCAAAAGATGGCAGTGTTTTCTAGAAATGTACTTAAAAGTCGTAGGAGATGCTTTGCAATTTGGTGACTCACTAAAACACCCACTATAAATGATCTCTAACGAGAAAACATTACAGGACACTATGAGTCAACATGCAGCAAGCAGAGTTTCTCCTGCTTGCCAAAGCATACATCACCAACTGAATTATTGATTCTGAAGACATTTTCCTAGAAACTGTCAACTGTTTATGTAAAGAAACCTAACAGAATAAGTTCAAGCAGAAATATATCCTAACAAGGAAACGTTATATAATTTCAAACATATATTTATGTGGTTAAAGACTCCTATGATAGTTCTTAGCTTCCTGGAGGGGTTCTACATGAAATTCAGTCTGTTATATGACTCTAAGAGAACCTTAAATTGTTCTTCCAGAGTGACATAGCAAAGAAGCTTTAGTGGATCTAGATTGAACCTTTTATCTTAACAGTGTATTGTTATAATGTTTTCATTGGTATGGGTCTTTGGGTGTGAGTGGCGCGGTGGCGCAGAAGGCATCATCGCCACCTCAGAGCTCCAGGGTCCCCGGTTCAATCCTGATCTTGGTTTACTGTTCATGTGGGTGTTCTTTGTGTTCTCAGATTTCCTTCCACCTTCCAAACACATGCTGGTAGGTGGATTGGTTACATCAGATTGCCCCTAGGTATGGATGGATGGATGTGTGAACATGTGTGTGTTCATGGTGTCATGTGATGGACGCTGGTGCAAAGTGAATGTGAATGTGTGTGTGTGTGTGTCCGCATGGTGCCCTGCATCCCACCCAGGGTGTATTCCTGCTTCACACCCAGTGTTCCCAGGATAGGCTCCCAATCCAAATCTACCCTGAACAGGATAAAACAGTTCCTGAAGATGACCGAATGAAAAAGTGTTTGTGGTGTAATGCTGTATGGTCTACACTCTTAAAATTGTCTTTGGATGGTTTAGGCTTCCTCAGGGGGTTCTATGTGGATCCGACTCTGAAAAGACCATCTTGTAGAATTCCACATAGAACATTTAAGGGTTCTCTCAGATTGTCAAGCTATAAGAACACTTAAGGGTTCTGAATGTAACCCTTTTTGTAGTGTACATGTGTATATGTAATGTAAAAATACTTATTTTTTAGGTAGTTTGATACACATTAGGGGGCATGGTGGCTTGGTGGTTAGCACATTTGCCTCACACCTGCAGGGTTGGGGGTTCAATTCCTGCCTCTGCCTTGTGTGCATGGAGTTTGCATGTTCTCTCTGTGCTTTGGGGGTTTCCTTCAGGTATTCCAGTTTCCTCCTCCAGTCCAAAGACATGCTGTATGTATGTAGGCTGATTGGCATTTCCAAATTGTCTGTAGTGACAAGTTTGAAATGCCAAATAGATGGATGATTATTGATCCCAGTGAGGAAAAATTGGAGATTGAACACTGACTCTCCATTGTTTTGTGATCCAGGGTTCAAACACCCACATACATGCAAAGTATGTACTCTACCTCTATCTTCTTATAGCTGTATAACTGTTAAGTTATATAATTACTTGTCAAGGGAGAGGATGATCTAGTGCAAGAAATAGCTTTCTATCTAATGTAATTATTTGTATAGATAGTTAAGGACCGTATCAGGTACCTCAGACAGTGTATCAGTTTCCCCTTGTGTACTACTGTGTGGTTTATGTGTGTGTGTGTGTGTGTGTTTTGGCTGTGAGAGACAAAAGGGGCCCTGTCAAGTCTTGTCAGTGTGTGTGTTGATCAGAAGCAGGCAGAGCGTGCTATCAGTCTGACATCCTCTGGCCGTCGAGGGCACAAGCTGCTGAGGTGAATTCTGATCAAGTTTAATACATGTAATAAAAGTCAGCACGGTCAAAGTCTAATGTCCATTTTGATGGATTCTCACTGGCAGCCTTGGAAGCAGTATAAAAAGCTGAGCCAATTTTGACATCCAGATCTCAAATTCTCTCAGCTCATGCTGCTACCAAAGGTGGTTCATAAAGTCACTGTTCAGCAGGAAGTCATTTTTCCTTTAAACCCTGACCAGCATTTGTTTCAAAGGCTTTTGATGTGAGCTATTACAAATGCAGCCTTTAACCTAGATATATGGCTATTACTTCCAAATGGTGTCGTGCACTGAGTCACGGATTTCTCCTTCGTTTGTATGTTCAGTATTGTGATAGCTAGCAGTGCCCTCAGGAAGAGGGGAAGGGGTGGGGAGCCGCAGCTGGATGAGAACTTCGGCATATAGAACAATGCTTTCCATCTCCAGAGCAGGCTCGTTTCCGGAACACTTCCTGCCCGGATCCCCCCCACACACAACTTCTCCACTAAGCCAGAGACAAACTGGAAGGGGAGGGGGAAGGGGAGAGGGAGGGCAGTTGGGGGCCTTTTGGTCTGTTTTTCAGGAAGCCAAGCATAAACTCGATGCTAATGGTAGAGGAGCTTCAGCATCGAACACTTGATTGCAGTAAAGCCTGTTAGATTACAATGGAGGATGCAGAATGGCAGACATTAATCATACTGGTCTCAAAGGGGCATGTGTATTATTTCCTGATGTTTAAATGTGTATATAGATGTGTAGTGTGTGTGTGTGTGTGTGTGTGTATATATATATATATATATATATATATATATATATTCCACTCTTGTTATTTGCTTTTAAAGATTTTAAGATCAAAATGATAGAGCTGAAATACCCTTTCAAGCCATTGTTGCATACAAAAAAGCTAGCTAGTTGTGAATTATAACAGTGACATAACAATATGTAACAATCTAGACATTTCCTTTTGAGAATTAATCCTCTTGTAAAAAAAATAAGTAAATAAAAATTGATACCAAATGTTTACTTTAACAATGCTGTGAAATGGAAATCACAATGCATTTTACATCCATTACATAATGCATTATTGAGTGAAACAGGATATTCAGGCAGAAATTATTGACCATTTGATTGGATTGTGCAAAGTGGGCGTGACAAAATCATATATAATCAATCATAGAGGATTACTGTTACTGGTTAATGTTATTTTCCCCCATGAGCAAAATCATAAAACCTTTCAAAGCAAGCAAAGGTTGTGTCTTAATTTATGTTTACACAAACAAAGCTGAAATTGTAGTCAATGATTTATACTGATGAATCATGCACAAAATCACCAAGGACATAACAAGATAAAGGTCAGTTTTAATTTTACATGGGATTTAACTAGCAATTTTAATCACAGAACTGAAAAAGAAATGTTGTAGAAAATATCTGTGTAGAAACCGAATAAATTCCCCTTTGTATCTTTTACTTCCTCTCAGTGTTGCCAGGTTCACAATGTTGGAGAATTGGGCTACTTCTGACCTGCTGCCAGGGGTTAACCAGGGGTTGGGCACTGCTCTGTTTTATTAGCTACAAGACATTTTACTGGATAAATCATAAAGATTTCCCCCAAAAGATTTGTACAAACAAGTTCTAAGATTTGTAAGTATGCTGTAACAAGACAACAGTCCAAACATCAAATCAACAAAAAAGAAGGGGGAAAAAAGAAGTAGATTTGCATCTCTTGATGTGATAGTAAGGCAGTGTAGAATATCTAGTTAATAGATTGGAGGAGGTTAGAAAGCTAAATGGTTGCTATATGAGTCATTAAAGAATATTTTTTTATCACACTCAGAAAGGGACATGCTTTTATGTTGGTATCATTTTGGATTCTTAACATAGCACTATGTGTTCTTTCAAGGAAAAATCCACCACAAATGACTTTCAATCTTGAGGATGAACATCTGATCTTCAGTGGAGCTCAGAATTTATTTTCTAATGAAATTCTTTTAACTTTGGGTAACTATTTTGTACATTTGCGCATAATGCCGTTCAACTACCTACTAATAGTGACACCAGCTGGAATTAGTCCTTACTTCATCTCTACGTGAAAAATACCAATGCAGAAGTGCTTTCTGCATTTCCAACTGATGCTTCTTTGATTCCTCATTCTTACTTCCTTCAGCAAACAGAAATGACTATTGTACTATTAATCACTATTGTAATTACCTCACTTATTGAACTAATTACAATATATGATACAACAAAACAAACACAAATACAAAATGAATATCCTTAATTAAATAAACAAAGGGTGCAAATAAAATCCTTTTATGAAAGTTAATTAATATGCCTTACCTTAAAAACAGATCAGCTTGTGCCCTGAGTTCCCTGGAATAGGCTCCAGGCTCCCTGGCACTCTGTGTAGGTCAAGTGGTAAATAAAATGGTGGATAGATGGATGGAAGGATAGACTCTGTGTTTGAGATCATGGATATATTTTCTCCTATTAAGTGCCATTGTAACAGCATTTGCATTATCCCACTGTGACATTAGAGTTACATCAACTGCTAACTTCTCACAAGAATAAACAACATACAGCAACCAATTAGAAGGATATTCCAGCTTCAAACAGCCCCAAATTGGTAAAAAAAAAAAAAAAAAAAATGTGCCTGTCACATAACCGTATTAACCTTCCCTAATTCCACCCTCTTGAAAATGAATAAACCCCAAACATTTATTCTCTATCAAGATGAATGAAAAAGGGAATAGTGTGCAGTAAGACACACCAACAACCAGAAACACCAACAAACCTTGTTTGTGATTATGTGCTGCTACTGCAGAGCAACAGCAGAAACATTATAGAGACCATTTAATTGGCTACTTGAACAAACCGTATTACAACCAAACGGCACTTCTGCTTCCAGCTTGTTCACTGTAATAGCAGTGGCATTATTTTACACCCGGATCTCCCAATAATAATATAGGTCATCATCATATGTAAGAACACTTGCAAAGCTCCTTTTACTAATCTGGAGAAAGGTGTCAGACTGTATGTTTATGTGTCATACATAAACTTCTATGAAGGTATGAAAATACCTATTAATAGAAAAGAACACCCAAGCTGACAGTTAACAACAGTATGACTCTATTGTAGAACTGAAAAAAAAAAAAACCCCAAGCAAACAGACGTAGTCCCGCCGGGGCCCTGTGTGTGCAGAGTTTGCATGTTCTCCCCGTGCATCGTGGGTTTCCTATGGGTACTCCGGTTTCCTCCCCCAGTCCAAAGACATTCATGGTAGTCTGACTGGCGTGTCTGAAGTGTCTGTAGTGTATGAATGGGTGTGTGAATGTGTATGTGATTGTGCCCTGCGATGGACTGGCACCCTGTCCAGAGTGTACCCCGCCTTGTGTCCCATGCTCCCTGGGATAGGCTCCAGGTTCCCCGTGACCCTGATAAATGAGTAAGCGGTAAAGGATGGATGGATGGATGGACAAACAGGCGTTAGATGCTGCTGTCTCGCTGTACTGCTGAATGTAAACAGTGCTAAAGGACACAAGATTTGTGCTATTTCAAAACGGAAATGTGTCATTGCTCTGAGTGTAAGTAACCCACTGGACAGTCACAAAACTAGTACAGAAATAAATCAAAAATATTAAACAAAAGTCATTAAATATAAAACTAAAATCAGAATATCTCCAAAACAATTTTTTCCCCAAAATATTGTCGATAAGACTTGGTACAATATATACTGCTACATTATTGCTGCTTCACTTCTCAGTAGTTTACAGCCCTTAGTTGCAATAAGTTTCCCATTTTTGTACTGTGTATTCACTGTTCTGTGTATTTTGCTTTGTATACTTATTGTCTCACACTTGTCTTACACTGTTGTGTATTTGCACATTATGCAGTATTGTACTGTATTACTGTACTGTTGTGTGTTTCCCCATGGTCCTGGAAAATTAAGACTTTTTAGAAACGTGCCTTCCAAACATTTTCATACTTGGTTTATATTATACATAGTGCCCTCTGTTAATATTCGCACCCTTGGTTAATATGAGCAAAGAAGTATGTGAAAAATTGTCTTTATTGTTTAAGCTTTTGATCTTTTGTTAAAAGAAAAAAAAATTACAAAAATTCTCTGCTCTCACGGATCTGAAACAAGTGCAAACACAACACAGATTTATCAAAAATAATCAATCTTTGTTAAATATAGGTCTGCAAGAATTATTGGCACCCCTAGGAATTCATATGAGAAAAATATATTTGAAGTATATTCCCACTGATATTTATTTTGTTTTAGTAGCTCTTGTTGACCAATAACAGGAAATTGTTCAACCATGACTTCCTGTTTCACAGGGGTATAAATACGAGGTAACACATAGGCCAAATTCCCTTAGTCATTCATAAGAAATGGGTAAGACCAAGGAATATAGCTGCGACATGCAGCAAAAGGTTCTTGAGCTTCTCAAAATGGGAAGTGAGAAATATAAGAAAATAGCACAAGCATTGAAAATGCCCATTTCCACCATCAGGGAAAAAATTAAGAAGTTCCAGTCAATTGGAAATGTTATGAATCAACCTGGAATTAGACATGTGTCTATATCGTCTCAATTGCAGAAGTTAGTTGCGTCTTTGGGCCAGAAAGTCTCCAAAACTACAATCACCTACATCACCACAAGTTGTTTGGAATGGTTTCAAGAAAAAAGCCTCTACACTCATCCAAAAACAAACTCGGGTGTCTTCAGTTTGCCAGACACTACTGGACCTTCAAATGGGATCGGGTTCTATGGTCAGATGAAACCGAAATAGAGCTTTTGGTAATAAACACCAGAGGTGGTTTTGGCTCACACAGAGAGGTAGCCATATGGAAAAGTACCTCATGACCACGGTTAAATATGTTAGTGGCTTGTTAATGTTTTGGGGCTGTTTTTCTGCCCAGGACCTGGACATTTTTTTAGGATACATGGCATCATGGACATCTGGCATCTATCAAATATCAGCAGATATTAAATGAAAACATGACTGCCTCTGCCAGAAAGCTTCAAATGGGCCATGGTTGGATCTTCCAGCAGGACAATGATCCAAAACATACATCAAAATCAACACAAAAATGATTTACTGACCACAAAATCAAGGTCCTACCATGGCCATCTCAATCCCCTGACTTAAACCTCATAGAAAACCCGTGGGTTGAACCAGCGTTGACTTCAAAATGTGAAGTATCTGGCGAGATTCTGTATAGAGGAATGCTCTCAGATCCCTTGCCATGTATTCTCCAACCTCACCCGGCATTATAGAAGAAGACTCAGAGCTGTCATCTTGGCAAAGGGAGGTAGCTCAAAGTATTGACTAAAAGATTGCCAATAATCGTTGCACACCTATATTTAACAAAGATTTTTTTTTTTTCATAAACCTATGTTGTGTTTGCAATTGTTTGATATCCATCAGAGCAGAGTATTTTTGTGATTTGTTTTGAAAAAGAGATTAAAAGTTTAAACAGAAAAGACAAATTTTCACATCCTTCTTTGCTCATATTTACCAAGTGTGCCAATATTAGTGGATGGCACTGTGTACACACACACACACACACACACACAGAGGGTGTATGAATCAGTCATTAGCACGTTTGCCTGGGACTGATCCTGAGTAGGATACGCTGCACAAAAAGAACACAACTAAATAAACACACACACATATATATATATCCATCCATCCATCCATCCATCCATCCATCTTCAACCGCTTACTCCTTTTCAGGGTCACGGGGAGCCTGGAGCCTATCCCAGGAGGCATCGGGCACAAGGCGGGGTACACCCTGGACAGGGTGCCAGTCCATCGCAGGGCACAATCACATACACACTCACACACACATTCATACACTACGGACACTTTAGACATGCCGATCAGCCTACCATGCATGTCTTTGGACTGGGGGAGGAAACCGGAGTACCCAGAGGAAACCCCCGACGCACGGGGAGAACATGCAAACTCCGCACACACATGGCCCTGGCGGGACTCGAACCCTGGAGGTGTGAGGCGAACGTGCTAACCACTAAGCCACCGTGCTTAACCACTAAGCCACCCCTATATATATATATATATATATATATAGACAAAAGAAGAACGTATTGAAATCATCCTCATGGCTGGATCAGGACGCTGTCACAGGATTGCACTGGACATGAAATAATGAACAAATAATGAACCCCAGACGGGTCACTCCGAGTTCATCATAAGTGAGACAGATGACTCCAAAAGACATAACAATCATGTAGAAGTTTTTTTTTTTTTTTTTTTTGTAAATAAATTGACATTTTCCTAAACCGTGTTCATTTCCTCTATATATGGAGACTTTTGTGGCACCCTGGAACGACAATAAAAGCCCACTTGACTTTAAACGAAACTGCTTTGTCTTTTTCCTTTCTATTTTGTTTTGTACACGTGCATGCAAACGCTTGCTCTGAGCTGCATAGACTACATAAGATGACTTTTGAAAGGAAGTACTGATATCGTGATACTTTTCTTCGGTATTGCCTGGTATCGGATGGAAGAGGAACTCAGTGGCATCGCGCGCTCCTCAGCTGAGTGCTGAGTGCTGAGGGGCCTGAGAAAGGAGGAGTCAGGCCACTTCCTCTCTGAGAGCTGCTGCTGGGTTGCAGGTCATGTGGTCCCTTTGAAGGAATGTTCGGTACTTCAGGGCAGTGAAGTCGATTTTCTGACGAGTCTCGTGCGTGCTGTGATGATGAGCCAGTGAACCGGGACACGGAGCTGCCCGCCGGTGATGATGAGTCGCGCGCTAAGTCGGCGGAGCGGAAGTTGTTCAGGGAGCGCGCGCGGTGTTTTTTGTTCAGCGGCCCGTTAACGGCGCAGGCACCGTCATGGGCCAAACATCAGTGTCCAGCCTGTCTCACTCAACCACCGGTGAGTGTGTGTGTGTGTGTGTGTGTGTGTGTGTGTGTGTAATTACACAGTCGGTGTACAGACCTGGAAGAAGATTTTCAAAGTCACTGACAGTCACTAGAAGGAAAGTTTGGCTGCGTCCCAAACCGCATACTAAATAGTAACAAAGTAACACTCCACCCACCCAAAGCGGTTTATTTGGACGTGAAGTCGTTTGACAGTGTGCAAACTGCCTAACTTTTCTTTTCCGTTTTTTTTTTTTTCAGTTCACAAAGCAAGCAGAGTTAGAAGAGAAGCGTGCTGAGTGTGTTCAGTGTTTCTCTGAACCTTTAGACTAGTCGTATTTGTGAGTCAGTTAGTATGGAACCTACATGACATGTGTGGGAGAGTGTAAACATGACTGGAGGGCTTCTGTTCACCTTAGAGTTGAGACTTATTTCACTGAGAAGAAAAATAACAATGGGTTTTGTTTGTTTGTTTGTTTGTTTGTTTGTTTTTAAAGTACATTGTTCATTCTAGAGAAGTTCACTTATTTGGATCCTGTGTTTGAAATATTTCTTGACATTAACGGGAATTATAGACCATGTTGAGGTTTTAATGTCTTTTCAAAGACATCTGTTGTGTTGTCTTGATATTAGTTTTTTTTGCATATTTATACATTCGTCATGATCATTTGTGTATGACATGCATGTATATTAACATATACAGGAAGGAGGAAGAGTTTTGGCAAATGGATATCTATCTATCTGTCTGTCTATCTATCTGTCTGTCTATCTATCTATCTGTCTATCTGTCTGTCTGTCTAGTCATTGGTCATGGTACAATAAACTAAATATTTACATATTCATGAAATACTACACTTTCCGTCACGAACACAGTCAGAAGGCATTGTTAATGAGAAGTCAGGAAATAGACACGATGAGAAACAGTGCATGAAGTTGAATGGAATAATTCACTTTTATTACTTGTAAATGTAGGCAAGTAGGAAGTTTAATACAAAGAACAAAGCAGTGCTCAGGTGGGACAAAAAGTGGTTATCAGTCATTGGTTATTGGCATCAATGGTGATGGGTGATTGGTCGTTGGGAACAATGGTGATGGGTGATTGGTCGTTGGGAACAATGGTGATGGGTGATTGGCCGTTGCGAACAATGGTGATGGGTGATTGGCCGTTGGGAACAATGGTGATGGGTGATTGGCCGTTGGGAACAATGCTGATGGGTGATTGGCCGTTGGGAACAATGGTGATCGGTGGTTGGTCGTTGGGAACAATGGTGATCGGTGGCTGGTCAAAGGGCACTTATCTTTGAAGTAGCTGTGATGTGAGCTAGAGAGTGCATCGAGTGCCAGGCCATCTGTGAAGTATGTTCAAAAAGTTACTAGATTTGTTTGCAAGGCTCTTTGTTGAAAATAAAGACATCGAACATAATACAAGGCAAAATGATAATGTACTTTTATTGACCAATTAATGGTACTGAAATGGATGTCCGTTAATGTCTTACAGGCACTCCTCTACAGTGTTCATGATAGGAGCTAGGCTCATGATGTACACAATGCAAAGACAGTTTTTTCAAAACAGCTGTGAGTCAATTTTCTTTGGCGACTGTTAAAATAGTGGTGAATTGTATTTTCAAGAAAGGAGAATAAGGTGTTACAAATGAGCAACTAACAAATGAGCCATTAAATCAGCTCAGTTGGCATCTAGTCTTGGGGTCACCTGGTCTTTGCCATGATGTATTAGGCCGGGGCGGCTTTGGTGCAGTTGGTAGAGCGGGCTGTCCACCAATCGTAGGGTTGGCAGTTTGATTCCCGGCCCGCATGTCTCCACATACCGAAGTGTCTTTGGGCAAGACACTGAACCCCAAGTTGATCCCGATGGCAAGTTAGCGCCTTGCATGGCAGCTCTGCTACCATTGGTGTGTGAGTGTGTGTGTGAATGGGTGAACGAGAGACAGTGTAAAGCGCTTTGGATAAAAGCGCTATATAAGTGCGCCATTTACCATTTATATCCAGATGAAAATATAAGTTCCAAAGCTGCAGGTCTGTTGATGACCCTGAAAGTTTTCATCATCAGTGAAGCTCAGCACTGTTGTGGCTCATCTCCAGACACATCGGAGTCCTTGAATAAGTGGCATTTTGAATTTCCAATTGCGGCAGCACAAACATTCAAATAAGGTTGGATATTAGATTTCCCTCCTTCCTCGACTGTTGTGCTTCATCTCCGACTGCTTTAGTCTCTCGCCTTTTGACAATCTGCTTCAACTCTTTACAGTATATTTTATACACACACACACACACACACACACACGCACACACCTGGGCAGTTGTGCCTCAGTCAACCCCACTAATTGTAGGGTTGGTGGTTCGAATCCCGGCCCGGGTGATCCCATGCCGAAGTGTCCTTGGGTAAGACACTGAACCCTAAGTTGCCCCCGATGGCAAGCTAGCACCTTGCATGGCAGCTGCTACCATTGGTGTGTGAGTGTGCTCTCATTTGTAAGTCGCTTTGGATAAAAGCGTCTGATAAATGTAAATATATATATATATATATATACAGCTCTATGACATTTTTAACCGTCTTGACATCCTCGTGATCTGGCTTTTGTCCACAGTAATGTGAAAGTTACGTTAATAAATATAATCTGTGAATGAAAGAGTAGGCTACTGCTTACCTTAGCCATGTTGACTGGTTCTAGATGATGAAGAAGGAGCATGTTGGCGTTGGGCTTGTGCACATGAGTCACAATGTGAAAACCAGAAATAACCGGAGGATACAAATTTAGAAAAATGCACTGTAGGTGAAAAACATGTTTAGAAATGATCTTGGCATCAGACAATGTATTGATTGTTTTCTATTATTTTGTGTATAACATGTTGTGTGGTAGCTTTTAAAGGCTTTAATACCAAAGCTCTGTTCAAATCTGAAACATGAATGGTCAGGTGTTGATTCATTTTCTAGAACAGCAGACTTCTGAATTCTAGCTGCAAGGCAAAATGTAGGTTAATATTAATGCACTCATTCTAATGTTATCGTTTCTATAGTAACAGCTACTTTACAAGGACATGTATGGCGGACAGTCCACATAATCAAAGACTAATGATGTGGTGAAGTTTTCTGTAAAAGGCTTTATTTACATACAGTCTTTGTGACCTTTAGGTGGTTTTCTTCCATAGGAAGGTCTTCCGGACAGATGACTTCTGGTTTCTCGGTAACTTGACTAGCTCACAGGCTGAGGGAAAAACTATTTATACCTGCTCATTCATTAGTAGATTCAAAATTGTAATCGATGATAACTGCTGTAGTATAAAACAGTCCCTCCACGATGCGATCACAGAAATTAGCGCAAAATTGAGGAAACTCCACGATATGTGGACGAGCTTGCTATTTCTCAAAATGACCACAGATTTTCTGCAGATTTGAGCCAGGATGTGTCATGTGACATCATAACAATGGGCCTTTTATTTCGTGCAATTGCAATTTCGTAATTCAAGTAGTTTTGGACTGTAGAAGAGGAATAAATCATTTCAGCAAGTGTTATTGTAAACTAATCAACTGTTGTTGATTATTTTCCTATAACAGCACACCCTTTTGTATTGTATAACGTACTAAACTGGTTCTGATATCTCTACATCTCAGCTAGTGAGTGACCTATGCATATTTAAAAAAAAAAATAATCAAATAAAATTTCAATAGAACCTTTATTGATATCCAGACCTCTTACTGTTTGTGCGTCCTCTTGTAAGTCCTAAACCTCAAAAACGTATATTGAATGTTCCTACCACATCATATCTTCTCAAAACAAATGAGAAAGTCACTAGGTTAAAGTTCATTAAGAAAAAGCAGGCTAGCGGACAAAGCCACAATTCTTTTCATGTCATAATGCCTTTAATGATATTGATTGGGTCAAAACACGGATTGTCCTTATATCAATACAAGAAGCTGTTGTCATGGTGTCCTTATCACTTTATTGGAGCAGAACATCAAGCACAGTTATGAACATTTACAGCTTCTTTCTGGTCCTTAATGGAACAAAGTGCTCACTGAAATGGCTCTCTTGTTTCCACTCCGTGCTTATTTATTAGGAACTGAAACATTAAGCTTAGAAGATGGAGGCACAAAAAAACCCAAACTTCCTTTCCTTCCTTGGCCTCATAAAAGCCCCAAACATCATATTTGATATATTCAACAGAAGGATATATTATTATAACTGAACTGAAGTTTATTTACACACCACGCGCTTAAAGAGACGGTGAGATTTCTGCAGTTTGAAAATACACAGGGGAAATATTTTATTTTTGGGGAAAAAAAACTGAGAACATTACTAACAAAAATATAACAATACAATCAAAGGTGGGCGCACGGTGGCTTAGTGGTTAGCACGTTCGCCTCACACCTCCAGGGTCCAGGGTTCGAGTCCCGTCGGGGCCCTGTGTGTGCGGAGTTTGTATGTTCTCCCCGTGCGTCGGGGGTTTCCTCCGGGTACTCCGGTTTCCTGCCCCAGTCCAAAGACATGCATGGTAGGTTGATTGGCGTGTCTAAAGTGTCCGTAGTGTATGAATGTGAGTGTGTATGTGCCTGGCCAGGGTGTACCCCGCCTTGTGCCCGATGCCTCCTGGGATAGGCTCCAGGTTCCCCGTGACCCTGAAAAGGAGTAAGCGGTTGAAGATGGATGGATGGATGGATGAAGAGCATGATGAGAGTCTATGGAAAGGACCAGAACTTTTCATGCATTAAAAAAAACACATTAATATCTGTTTAGATTTTCAGAAAAGGAACTACCATTGATTATTGACAGAGAAATGATGTTATATTTGTGACAGCCATGCTAGATCATAAGATTTGTGTTGAAATGACGCCTAACCAAAAGAAATCACACCCACATGTCACCTCTTCCAAGAGCCTCGCTCTCCCTCTCTCCTTCTATATTTAGTCAGTGATGCAAGCCAATAGTATGACTAATCTAATAAGAAACAGGTTGCCATGAGAGCGCTGATATGAAAGACGCTGTAAAATACTTCAGCTGAGATCCCACAGTCTTGTCTCTACCATGCTTGTTTTTATTTGAATTTTAAGCTTCCAGACAATTGTTTACATTGTGATGAACTGTCTACAGAATTATGTCATGTTCGAGGAAGGATGTCGAATAAAGTTGTGAAGTTGTAGCAGTATCTGTACTTGCATACGCACAGCGATACTTGGCTTGTTTACATCTCAGTAACATGTAAACTTACTGCTCTCATTTGTGCACAAATTTCAGCTGTGCCCCAGCCTGGCCTTCTGAGAGATGCCTCCAGAGACTTTTAACAGATGCTATTAATGATCATTCATTCTTTCAGATGGAAACTACTAGTAGACATAAAATGGCGCACTTACAGTGGAGTGAAAAAGTGTTTGCCCCCTTCCTCGTTTCCTGTTCCTTTGCATGTTTGTCACACTTAAGTGTTTCGGAACATCAAACCAATTTAAACAATA
>JAFFST010048461.1:186998-204473 GCA_022414735.1 Noturus placidus | reverse complement strand
AGCGCTTTTATCCAAAGAGCTTTACACTGTATCTCATTCACCCATTCACACACACACTCACACACCAATGGTAGCAGAGCTGCCATGCAAGGCGCTAACTTGCCATCGGGAGAAACTTAGGGTTCAGTGTCTTGCCCAAAGACACTTCGGCATGTGGAGTCATCCGGGCCAGGAATCGAACCACCAACCCTACGATTAGTGGACAACCCGCTCAACCAGCTCAGTCGGTACATGATGTCTCCGAAGGACTCCGGTCGTTTTTTGTACTAAATCGAGCACCCAGGACTCGTTTTTAAACTCCATTTGGCATGACGTACTGCTACTAGACACTTGACACTAGTGAACCCATGGGTCAGAGAGTCCATGATCATTGTGATATTTTGAAGTCTGTGCTGAATCGGTCATAGTGGTGGTAGCGCTTGGTATGTTCCTATAACACATGTTCACTAATGAACGCTGTCAGTGCAAAGTGAAGGACTTCTCAGAAATGTGTTGGTAGAGGAGGAGAGGGTTTATGTAGAACATTAGCGTAGTCAGCTTCAGCATTGTAGACTGAAAGAAGCTGTAAAGGAGGATGTTTAAACAAGCAGAGATCCACATGCTTGATTCATATGTAGCGACTAAATGACCAGATTCCTGACCAGATTTCTGTTTTGTCCGCCCAGACAGATGTATTCTTGAGCCTTTTTTAAAATTAATTATTATTATTTTTTTCACATATTTCGAAATTGTGAGTTGTCTTGGTAAGGTGTTTTTCCCCTCAAACGTGCCTGGCCAAGTCTAGACATTGCTTCAGAATGGATGTTTCGGATCATTCTGGGCCTTTGTCTTTTAGATTAATAGCCTTGTAAAGTTTTTCTGATCAATATGATCAACTTTAGGAATATAATTCTTGCACCAGGACAGTACACACTAGCTCATAAGGCTAGTGAATCGTTTGCTTACATTTTTTAAATACTTCACTTAATGGATTTTTTTTTTTTTTTTTTAAGAAAATGAGGATAAGTAGAGATAACGGGAGTAAAAGGCTCACATCAGAACCTGAAAGTGGATGTCAGCATCTCCTGGGTATTCATTTATCTGTATAACCACTTTATCATAGTCATGATGGATCCGGAGTCTATCCGTGGAACACTAGGCGCAAGGCAAGGGATTCACACTGGCGGCAGACCATCATAAACATTCACACCTAGGGACAATTTAATATAGTTTATGGATTTGAGAGGAACCTGAGAACCTGGAGAAATCCCGTGTGGGATCAAACCAGGGACGCTGGATCTGTGAGGTGGCAACACTACGCTTCCCTCTACAGCGATGCGCTTCCTTTTCCTCACTGTGCTTTAAGTGATATTATGCTTATTTTGAGCTCTCTGAGATCACGTTAAAGAAGTTAATACTAGCGTGCTACTTTAGGAATTACAAGAATCTTTGGTAATATTTTTACTCTTTAAAGAGGAATGTCTGTTAACGTAATAATTTCTCAGTTGATTGCTAATGCATCATAGTGGCTTGTAAACATAGGGTTTAGATCAGGAACACCTCTGTTAGTGTTTGTCTGTTGCTGTCTAATGTCATTATGTAGGCATACTTCGCTATATTTCAGACAGGACTTTTGCTATACTTCACGGACTTTTGCTTGTCTGATTAGTGGTTAGTGTGTTGACTTTTGCTGTGACATTTGCTTCTAGTGCGAGTTACATTCATCCACATTCTCAGTCATTCAAAATGTCACTGTACTGAATGTCAGATATTTGCTCCCATTTGTTTCATCAATTCATTAGCTGTGGATGTGGTTTCTTCACAGTGGAGGGACTGGAAAAAGCTTCTCTGGCCAACTGTGATGTGGTAGTCGGAGGTTCCCAGTCCTCTCAGCTGAAAGGGAAGGGGAAACTGTCTTCTCTAGGCAAAATCTTCAAACCCTGGAAGTGGCGGAAGAAAAGAACCAGCGATAAGTTCCAGGACCTCTCTAAAGGTAGACTATGGATACTTGACGTCATTGTCTCTGCAACAAGATGTTTGTTTGTTATCTCTCTCTCTCTCTCTCTCTCTCTCTCTCTATCTATCTCTATAAAGGATAGGAATTGTTTATTGGTGTGTCGCAATTGTCTTCATCAGTCACATAGGTTAATGCATTTTTTCATTTCAACACTATTAAACATTCTGATTAAAAATAAACATGCCTAAGAGTGCAAAAATATACCAAGATACTTGACAATACATATTATTCATCACAACGTTTAGTTGTGCTGAAGTTTTGTCAAAATTGGTCAAGTTTCTAATTCAGTATTTAGAGAAAAAACATAGTTTTGAATTGAAACGAGGAAAGATCTACAATTTTTTTTTTTTTTTTTTTTTTTTACAATACACATGAATAATAGTCTATTGACTTTATTTAAATGAGTCATGTCCCAGGGCATCATAAGTAGAGCGTTTGTGCTATACTTAATGTTTCTCTCCCATCTGCCCTTCTAGTTTTAGAGAGGAAAATTTCCACCAGACAAACCCGTGAGGAACTCATCAGGAAGGGGGTTCTTATAGCAGACCAAGGTTGTATTTTCTCTCAATAAAACATCCATGCGTGTGATATTTGTAATTGATGTGTTAAGGTTGAGTAATTGGGTTGCCTGTCTAACTTCCGTTGGAGGTCATCCAGTGAACATTTCTCATTTCTGTGTAGAGCAGCAAACAGGGAACATACTCATTTGTGTATGACAGAAACTACGATCGAAACTGTCAAAGATCCTTGATGGACTGAACAAGCAGTAAATGTCATATGATGAAAGCAAAAGCATGTTAGGTGCTACTTACAGTGTGTGTAATAAGTCCTTCATTTATTTAGATTGTTAGTTAAGTGTGTTTTAGAATCGTTTCCTTTATTTAGTTTGTTAAGGATATAGACATGCGGTATTTGATTAATGATTAGGTTAATAATTTAGAGTATAGGTAATGACCATGGCATTTGCAATTTCTCAGAGGATGCAGGGAACACAGAGACTCTAAATGGACATGCAGTTCCCAGTGGAGTTAAAGAAGAGGTCAAAGTGGACATCGAGTCCCCAGAAACTCCCGCTGAGGAGAAGACTGTGATTACGCCAGAGACTAATGACACAGAAGGTGATATATTTTTAGACTGTGTGCGCATTTGTGTGTGTAAGTTTGTCCTTACCTTTTATTTTTTTTTTACGTGTGCGTGTGTGTGTGTGTGTGTGTGTGTGTGTGTGTGTGTGTGTGTGTGTGTGTGTATTTGCTATCCTACCTAGTCATCTACAGTAGTGGTTCTCAGATTGGGGTTCAGTGACCCCATGGGTCATTGAAACATAGCCAGGGTCCATGTTTTTTTCTTTTTTCTTTTTTTTTTATAGTTATTAGCCTATTTGAGTGGGTTTAATCAGAACGTCAATAGCTCAAAACATGTCGAACTAGAAGTAATGTTAACTTGGCTGTGTCGGTGGAGAGTTAGAATAAATGTTAAATGAATAAAAGACAATAGAATAAAAAACAAACAAACACTTTTGCTCTATTGTGCATGTTCAAATAATGTAGATGAAATACATTTGAAAAGTTAAAGGTGTCCTTAGCTAGAAAATAGTTTAGGAACCTTACAGAAATCTGGGCAGAGATCTACAGAAATATTAAATATACTTGTTGATTATAGGCAAACGTTATAGTTGTTTATTTGCTATTATTTCTAGCAGCTATATTTTTAAACTATATTTTTTATTATTAACACATGATTATTATGCATTACTTTGAAGTGTGAAATGGAGTGGCTCTACTTGATGGCGTTGCACTTTCTGTGCTTTATATCATTGTACAGCACATTGAGACAGGTGGTCTTTGTGCATGTTAGAGCAGAATTGGTCGTTGCATAATGTACAGTCGTGTGCAAAAGTTTCCATACCCTTCGGACAAATGAAAAAGACGTGAACATTTTACTAACTGTTTATACTGACATTTTGTGTGTTAGTTCTTATAGATGGCTCTTCATCATCACATAAGATATGTAGTCCAATAGTGTATATTGAGATAATAAGAATTTGCCCTAATAACCGTCTCCAACCTCTGTTGTATCATCTGAGCAGCTTTGAGATCCTCTCAGTTGTAATATTCTTCCTGTTCTTCATGATATATTTGATACATAACCCGAAAGAGTCAGCAAAATGCTTTTTTTCCCCCCGGACTATTATCCTTATCCTTGTCTTGCTGCCAGATTCACCCACATTTCATTTTTAACTTCTTGCAATTAATTTTTTTTTTGTAGAAAAAAAAAAAAACACCCTTTCTTTCACCCTGAAATAATTAGTGGATGCAAACTTTTGCACTCGGCTGTATCTGATCTCCATTCTGGGTGAATATGTAGGTGTCTCATGCACTCGTTAAATGATTGAGCTTTGTTCACAGTGGGAAACCTGCAACCTAGAGCATTTTGTGCATCAGTTTTTGTCATGTTCCGATGGAGCAGTGTGGCCTGAGCAGAATAGGTTGGCCTGGCACTGCAATAGTAACAGCTGAAAGATACATCAAGCCCATTTTCTATTCAACACGTCCAGATTTGAGACCGTTCCCTTTCTTTCTTTTCCAATGGGATCGTCTGGGTTCAGAAAATGTCTCATGTGCCATCTGAACCATTTCTTTTTCCTTTAGTTAAAGTAGTGAGAATGTCACTGTTTTTTGTGCAGCGAAAGACGCATATTCAGCATTTTGCTCATTTCAGTGGTATTTCCTCTGGCTTGTCTTGTCTTAAGCACTTTGTACAGACAGATCACTTCTGATCAACTTTTAATAGTTCTCGGAACTGAATTTACAGGAAAATGCCATGCTAATGAAAAATGACTTCCTTCCCTCTTGAGATTTGTAGTGTCGCTTTGTTTTATCCACTTGGGCTAATTGTACTGTACTGACTCAGAATTTGTTAATCGTAATTGGATAAAACTACTGGTTTTCCTAAAGCTCTGTGTCCATCTGTCTGTCCATCTGTCTGTCCATCTGTCTGTCCATCTGTCTGTCTGCGGCTGTGCCGGTTTTCATTTCATTTTCATTTCTGACATGCCAGAGTGCTCTGGTCCTGTCTCTGCTCCTGTAAAAAAGAAAGAAAACACATGCAGCCCACAGGCCAGTGCGTCTGGAGCTCAGAGACCCGCTGCTAAAAAACAACAGGCCGTATCCAGCAAGGCCTCGAGCGGGGTGGCAGGCGCAGGGGTGAGGAAGGATGCCAAGACAGTGGTTAAAAAGGTACAGAAGGGCACGAGTAAACAGGCTTCAGCTCCTCCACCCAATCAAAATACACGAAGCACAGCTCGTGGGAACGGTGAGTATCTGGGCTTGAAGTGGTGACGGAGCATCGTGCATGCATGTGTGCTATGCATGGAGGAGCCCTGTATTGTTTTTAAGCATAATCACTAACAAGTTTATTCCCTTTTATACTACAGTGCTGTTGAATTCTCAAATCTGATTGGTCAGAGAGTGTTGATTTTAATATTCTACAACAGCAACTCAGTAGTGGCAGCTGTAATTCCAATCTCAGGTTTATTTTAATGTGCTTGTTCTAAGTAATGGTTTCTATAATCTAAGACTAATAATAAAGCCTTTTAATAATCTGTTGTACAAAGTTGGTCACATTAACATCCTTTGTTAGCTAACACCCAAGACTTTGTTTACCTAGAACACGCTACCTTCTAGTAAACTAACTTGTATTTATCACACACAAACCGAAATGAGAGTTTAATAATACTAGGAAACAAACGCTGAAATGATCAACTCTCTTGTTATATTCATGTTTTGATCTCAACTCCAAACGTCTTCAGGTTATAGCACAAACGAATGAATTGGCCTTACGTTCCAGTAGTTTCAGAGGGGACGGTTTGACCGATTTTTATTTCCATGTTCTCAGTGTTTTATTTAATAGTAGCCAAATCTGTCAGAACTGACTATATTACATTTTGTCTGCCATAAACAATAGGTACGTTAGCTAGTGAGCTAGCTCAGCATGCAGGTTCTGTTGTTTCTACCACATGCTCCTCTAATGTAATGGCATAAGCATTATGATCGGTTCAAGCTGTAGAGCTTAGTTTGTGACTGAGTTCAAATGCAGCAAATATTCTTATCATTATAATGATCTGAGTTCAGATTTACAGTGGTCTATATTTCTGCATAAATATCATCATCATCAGATATGTAATATTGGATCATTTTCCTAAATGGTAAATAAATAACAGAGTATAATCTTTTTATTTATTTATTTTTTGTCACATTTGTTTAATTGGGTTCTCTTTATCTACTTTTAGGACTTATGTGAAAATCTGATGTTGTTTTAGGTCATGTTTATTGAGAAATATAGAAACTTTCAAGCTCTACTGTACTTTAACAAATTGTGTTATGTCAACACTCTGTTCAACTGAATCTTTTTATCTAAAAATGGAAATAAGGAAATAGATGCTGAGAATGCTACATCACGTGACACACCTTCTCCATTTTCACTTTTGAGTGGTGCTTCATGTTTGTTCCCATTTCTGCGCATTAATGTCTGTCTGTTTATTGTGTGAAGGTTTATTCAAGAACAGATATAGTAGCTCTCATGATTTGATTCTTGCGATGTTGGTGTGAGTGCATGAGAAGCTTTGTGTTTGATGAACAGCATCACTGCCTGCATTTCTCTCGCTTCTGTATATGACAGGAAGTGTGCAGTCAGAGAATGACAGAGTTGCCTTGATTTGCATGTTCTTTGTTTAATGCATGTTGGTTGCATGCATTCTGTGTACAGAGAAACAAGAATGTTTCTGTAGTCTGTGCTGGTGTATAGAGCTTGTGGTGTGTGATATCATCAGCATCTTTCTTTTAAAGGAATCTTTATGAACATGACATTATGGGATGGGTTTCCCTTCAGGCTTTTAACATTTAGCATTGTGTTTGTTCCTGTTAATTTGCATTTATAGAGGTCAGACTCTACATGAACTAGAGTCTCTGATAAACAGCTTCATCACGATTTCCGAGAATCTGTTTGATGTGATCAAATTATGTATGCATTATTATTTTTTTTTTTCCCCGAGAAGTATTATTTATGGCACTGTTGCCAGTCAGGTGAAAAGAAAAATCGATGTTACTAGACTAAATATAGCAATGAGACCCAGACTATGAGTCTTTTCAATTCACTTTCAGTCTGCACCAGCTCCATGAGACAACTCGTATCTATCAAAACACAAAACACCATATTCATTTTGTTCTACAATTTTGATTTTGGTCCTTTTGTGTCGTGTTTTTCACTATCACTCAGGAGTGAAGTGTAAACCGTGTAAATTGAGTCATTTTAATAGAAACTTCGAAATTTAGATCAACACATGCTGTCTCAGGTCTCATTTTAAATGAACTGTGTTGTAATTACAGCTGGACAGGTGCCATTATCTGTAGTTTATAGCATTAAGGTTTCAAATATTTTCCCCCGTTGCTACAGTGATACAGAAAAATCCTGAAAACAAATATTTTTCAGCTAAAGCAGCAGTCAGACCAATCGCAAATAAAATTCACCCTGTGGAAAAGGCAGTTTACTGAAGAGCAAGGGGTGCATTGTCCATCCATCTATCCATCTTCAACCGCTTACTCCTTTTCAGGGTCACGGGGAACCTGGAGCCTATCCCAGGAGGCATCGGGCACAAGGCGGGGTACACCCTGGACAGGGTGCCAGCCCATCGCAGGGCACAATCACATACACACTCACATTCATACACTACGGACACTTTAGACACGCCAATCAACCTACCATGCATGTTTTTGGACTGGGGGAGGAAACCGGAGTACCCGGAGGAAAGGGGTGCATTGTGTGAAAGATTATTATTTGCATCTGGTAGTGGTTACTTTTGCTTCTTGCCAATGTCATTTAGATGAAATTTGAGCTCTGAATTGTTAACCCTTGATTTTATAAGCCAATAGATAACAATAAGGCTGGACTGTGGTGTTTGTTCAGTGCTACTAATTAGTGGTCACACTAGGGCTGCACGATAAAGCGTATTTTAACCGCGCTCATGATTTCGGCCTCTCACGATTAAATAAGCATAATCATCTGCGATATTAATGTTTGCAAGCAGAAAACATCAGCCAAGTAAGGTTGGAAATTGTTCATTCTTCTTATAGACTGAGTCTACGGATGATAAACGGAATCACGTCACAATCACAAGTTATTTTTTTGACTTGAGTGACCTATCGTACTCTTTTTGGAAGTTTGCTACTGACCAATAAAAGTTTTGTTTTCAAGCACACTTTGAAATACCTGATCGCAATTCATGGTCTCATGTGCACAGCACAGCAGCGGCAGATACCCAAATTAAAGCATGCAGTCATTCCAATTGACGGAACAAACAAAATGGCAGAGCAACAAGAAGAAGGTGAGGGACATAAATTAGTTCCTTAAAGGCGTGATCCTCCATTGTTTGGAAGTATTTCGAATTTAGACAATGTGATGCTGACCTGAAGTCAAAATGTGCTTCTGTGCTTTATTAATTAAATCCACTGAAGCGAAAAAAAGTTCTTAATTGACAGAATAATCATGATTATTAATTATGATTAAAGTTTTGAGCAAAATATCATTTTAACCATTATCATCAGCGTTAGGGTCACACTGCTCTTTTACCTCCTTTTGCTATTTCCATTCTGCTACTTGGTATACATCTGGGGAAAAATCTAAAAAAATAGCCATGCTGTCCATCAATATACACTAGGGTTTTTGTTGTAAATGTTAGTCCTAGTATTTTCTTTTCAGCACTGCTGCTGGATCAACACCATTCCCCATATTCCACTGACATTTCTGTAAATAGCTTTTTATAATTCTTCATGAAATCGTGCGTGGTGTTGTTGCTCTGTTCACACATGTAGGGCTTTAAAAACTCCTGAGTGGTGTGGATTGAACAAAAGATTGCTTACGTTAATATTAATAACGTCTTGTTGCGTTCCGTGTTCGGTGTAAATTTCACTTAACCTAGAAATAGCTCTTGTTGTGATATGTTCCTTTTGTTTTGTTTGCTCATTACTAAAATCACTGGTACTGTGAGTGTTTTTTTTTTTTTCCACATAATGCTTCTTTAGTTTCTGAAATTCTCAGCAACAAAGCTTTGTTCTCACTCAGTGCCATTTCCTGACAGCTAAATCCAGCACTCCTAAGAAAACGGCTGGTTCGTCTAAGAGTCCCTCTCAGGCCTCTTCAACAACCAGTGTGAAGAACGTCAAAGATGGCGCCTCTGAACTCACTCCAGCAGAGAGCAAGCATGGAAAGAAAGCCAGATCACCTCAGCCCCATCCCAAAGCCTCGACTGGGTCTGAAAATCCAGCAGAGGACAACTCTTCCACTAAAGACCAAAGACATAGCCGCCTGGCCTCCGGTGCTGATAAGAAGTCTGTTAAGGAGACGTCTCAGCTTGGCGAAGGTGCTAAGAAACAGTCGGAAACGTCGGCGCCGGAGAAAAGTCAGCCGCATCTAAACAAAGCTATAGAAGAGACTGCATTTACAGAAAGCGCACTTTCCTCAGACACACTGGGAGACAATCAGAGCACAGAGAAAATAACCAAGGACACGAGAACTGGAGCTGATAGAGACCCACAGTGAGTATGATATATACTGTAACTGTTTACTCAGCTGTTCCTGTTTCATAAGTGTACAGGCACACCATTATAATTTCACTCCTAGGTATTACTTCACACCAGCTCATATAAATACAGTACATGCACAGTTCTGCTTATTTCTGTGTCCTTTCACAGCTGTTTCATTATATTCTTTTTGTTTCCATGTTTTGAAGGTTTCTTGTCATTTTCAGTGCTTATACCACAGCATTGTTTAATGATCAAATCGAATTGGCCAGACGGTGTTGATCAATTTTGTTTTATAACAGCAGGTCTGACAGTAGCTCCCGCTGTAATTCTATTAATGTGCTCATTCTAATATACTCTCGTTTCTATAGTAACAGCTCATTCACAGGGACGTATATGACAGACGGTCCACATCATCTAAAAGTAATAATAACCAGAATAAACCAGTACTGTTATTTAGCAAAGAAAAGCACAGTGTAATAGTTTTATGTGGTGAAGCCGTCTGTAAGGAGATGTTTATTTAACAGCGCTTTGTAACAGTCAGTATGTTTTCTGCTCTGCAGAGGACTTTACTCTTTCCATAACAAGTTGACAGCATGACAACATTTTTTTGTGTTAAGTTCAAGAGAGGGAAATAAAGGCTGCTGAGGAAACAAGTGTTTATATCTGTTATGATGTAACCGATCACAGGAAGTAACTTGTCTCACAGTTGTTCTACAACATTCAGTGTAACTGAAAGTGTATGATTAAATAATCTTTAAATTATTAAAAAAAAATGTATTTGTGTAAAATTGCTGATGTAAAAGAGGAATAAAACGCTTCAGGATGTGAAGCTATAGGAAAAGAATTCACTTCTGGGTGGTAAGAGTAACTCCACTTTGAGTGTGGGTCGCATTGTGAGTTATTTACCTCTAACAGCACACCCACATGTGTTTTGTTCCTTACATATCAGCTTGGCAGTGTGAGTGGGTTCTTGTGGCATTGGCCAGATTACCATCTGATCAACATCTGTGACATAATTTCCTGTGTTGTAACTCTGGGTAAAAACAATATTTGAAATAAAACTGCTTACATGCCTGTGGAAAATCTAACATGCACAATGAACATGGTGCATTTTTCTGTCATCTGCTCCCTGAAAGTGCCCGAGGAAGTAATGTAATGCCACGCTAATGAAGCATTACATTACATATTACATATTGGGAATTGTGAAATTAGAAGGATTGTAAGCACATTGTTGACTCAAAGGTTGTTTTTTTTTCCTGGTTTCAGATGAAATTGTGGTCTACAGGCTGTGTTGAATTAAAGTGATTCTGTTGTGTTTGGTCATTTATAGAACTGAAGGAAGCAGGAAACCACAGGGTGTCAATGTAGAAAGTCCAGAAGTGACCATTATCCCTAATGCCGTTAGAGAGACAGCCGCAAGTGACTCTGACTCAGACGGACCTATACTCTATAAAGACGAAGAAGAGGAGGATGAAGAGGATGAGTACACCTCCAGTATGTGTTTTCCTCTTGTGGTGTAATATTACAGAATTTATTTTCTGAAAGTGGTGATGGTCTATAATGGTGATCACAATGAAATCAGATTAACAGATTTTTGCGCCGATGAAATTAAAACAGAATTCTTGTAAAAAAATAAACAAACTAACAAAAAAAAAACAAAAAAAAAAAAACCTCGTGAAACAGCACTCCTACAGAGCTCCCTGGGTATTTTCTGTTTGGGTTTTGTTCTGGTGGGTTGAGGCTAATTTACAGCGGGCTCTGACACAAATATTTCTAGATTGTTTAATTCTGTCCGTCAAATGTGGACGATGTTCTGTTTTATCAGCAACATGGCAATAACAGTGAAACATTTAGAATAAGGGACACGCTTTTGACGAAGCCAAATAATGGACATTTTCACTTAGGTGTGTACTCACTTTTGTTGCCAGCGGTTTAGACATGAATGTCTGTGTGTTGAGTTATTTTGAGGGGACAGTAAATTCACACTGTTACACAAGCTGTACACTCACTACTTTACATTGTAGCACAGTGTCATTTCTTCAGTGTTGTCACGTGAATAGATATCATCAAATATTTACACAAATGTGAGGGGTGTACTCACTTCTGAGATCCTGTATATTCAAAGATCTGAAATTTTAAAATCCTGTTTAAAAACAAACAATTGAACAGAAAATAAGGGGAAAGGAAACATTCAGTACATAAATATATTTAAAACTCAGTTGAGCTACTACTGTGAATCGATCACTGTTATATTCATTGTAATTTATCACAATTCTATATCACAGTATTCTAGTCATGACATTTTCTTTTTTCCCCTCAATTTTAAATCAATTATCTGCTTGTAGTCATGTAGTGAGAAACTCATCAAAAAAAAAAATATATATATATATATATATAATATATTTGGTATTATTAGCTCTTTTCAATACCAAATTGTTTGCTTGATAACAAATTGTTTGCTTGATACGAGACTCAGGGAATGTCACTGTCAGAATCTGGAAGCATGTTCAGAAGGTTTATTTTGTTGGCTTAAGCCCTTTGGCATGTCCTGTTACTTATTCAAACAAAGAATTACATTCAGCTGCATTGCCAAGACCTGAGTTCTGCACATTAATCCACCAAATAATGTACTGTGGATTTGGTGTTATTGTGTTTGCTGTGTATATTCTGTATAACTCAACTCTAGCAACCTAACGTTTACTAGTAACTCCTGTCCTTCCTTTTTCTCTGTCTCACTCCGTCTTGCTCTCTCTCGTTCTAATTTTACCTCCACCCTCATTTTATGGCATTTTTAATGGTGGCAGAACCCAAGTGCCCGAGAGAGATTAGAGCGAATATTTGTTTCCATAGGCTCCCTTGCCAGTAAAATCCGCCGCAGAGACACGCTTGCCATCAAACTCGGCAACAGGCCCAGCAAGAAAGAGCTGGAAGAGAAGAACATCCTTCCAAGGACGTCAGAGATGGAGAGACAGGAACTGCGGCAACAGATTCACTGTAAACTTGTGAGGTGACGTTGACCCAGCACATGCAGAACACTTTGTTTTTAGTGTAACTGAGTACCAAACTGTCAAACATCTACACACTCCAGCTAAAGATAGAAAGCACAGTATATTTTTAAAGCCTCCATCAGGAATTGCTGAATTACCTGAAACTGCAGTTTGTTACTTTCCTGTAATTGAGCTGAGGAGTTTGTTTAGTCCTGACTGGGAGTCTTTGCAGTCTGTTGGCTCAAACTGAGTAGCAGAGCTCAATATGGCTCTCCATATTTAATCTCCAGATTTGTCATTAGCGAAGTGATTGACTGACAGGTTGTGTTCTCCCACTGCAGACGACTCAGCCAGAGGCCCACCACTGAAGAGCTGGAGCAGAGGAACATCCTGAAACGTAAGTAAGCCCTTGTATTCCAGGTCATGCCTGTGAAAACTTCATATTGACATGAAAAGCCTCTGTTTGCAGTAGAAGAGTTTTAACAGGCGTTCAATAATCGCTTTGACACCGTCTTGGGTTATAGACAGTGATGTAGGGCTTGTGAGTTAGGTCTGGAAAGTCTAGAAATCTGATATTTAAAGATGCTCATTTGCAGATCTTGAAAAGTATGGAAATTCAGAAAAATGAAAGGAAGAACAGATGTTCTTACTGAGGAGTTTCACAATATAGCCACATTTAAGCTAATTTTTAGCCTTTAGTTTCACCAAATGCCATTAAATTGCTCTGGAAGTGACCTAAAGAAAAGGAAGCTACAAATAATATCATCATGGCAGGCAAAAATCTTATTATACATTGGGGTGGCAATCTGGTAACCTTTATGAACCAACCTACTATAGTAACAGTGTTGTGAGTTCAAACCCCAGCTCTGCCAAGCTGCCATTGTTGGGCCCTTGAGCAAGACCCTTAACCCTCAGATGTAGCTCAGATGTATGAACGAGATAAATGTCAGTCACTCTGGATAAGGGCATCTGCCAAATACCATAAATGGGACATTTTGCATACATACACATACACAAGTCCCAGATATACATTCATTCCTTCATTCATCTTTAATAGGTGCTTTATCCTGATCAGTGTCACAATGGATACGGTCTATTCCGGGAACTCTGAACATAAGATGGGAATAGCTGAGTTACAGGTTGTCTGGAAACGAAGACTAAACACCTACCTCTTCACCAATCACTTTAAATTAGCACTTGGTTTTCATACCGTACTCATTTTCCCAACAGCGTTTTTAGACTGATGGTACTCCCTGACCTTGTGACGAAGCATGAGGATGCATTTTGAAAGAAACTACAAAGCATGTCTGTAGGTCTCTCTGAATAAAGGCATCTGTCAAATGCCGTAAATATAAATGTGGATACACCTTGAAAGGCCAGCCGGTCCATTTCAGGGCACCATTCACACACTAATTCCCCTTGGGACAGTGTAGAGATGCCAGTCCATCTACATAACATGTGAATCTCCGCACAGACAGCATCCCAGGCTCAGGATCAAACCAGGTGCTCCGGAGTGGGGAGATTTCAATACTACACGCTGTGCTATATTGTGGCATTTTCTCTTGTCCAAATAATAAAGACTCAAGACACTAAGTTTCATCCCTTATTCCTTGCATTATACATCAACTAATTTTATATGATGCACTTCATGACTTTAAAAAGGAACAAAACTAAAATGAGCAAAGTCTTAAAACTGTATGGAAAGACTAAGAACCCTCTTCTCCTTGGATGATTTCAGCTCCTTTATAGAGCATTTGCTCTTTTCATCAAGGGCCATCGAAACTACATATGAAACTTGTGAGGTATTTTGTAGAACTGCATAATCCACTGTCGGGTGCCTATTTCTCTTGGAGGAGAACAGTAATTACTCGCCTGAGCTACGTAAAATCTAAGCATCTACAATAGCCAGGATGAAAGAGGCGGCCTGAGTCACCTCAATTTCACACATTTTATACTGAGTGAAGCATGAATAATGAGGCACAGAATGAACTGCAAAGCATTGTCAAAATGTCATTCTATTCTAAGCACTGGTGTTAAGATGTAAAGGAATTGCACAAGCCAGTAGACGGATGTGTAATGTAGTGTGACTGATGGGGAAAGAAGCAGCGTGTCCATTTGCTCTCGACCACTGAAGTGCACTCAGGCTGTATGTTCAGGCCAGAGGCTGAGACTCTCATTCAACATGGAAAAATACCATCAAGTCTGCCTCAGACACTCAGATTTTCATTTTTCATTATCAGTAATTCCGTCCCCTCAGACTTGTAGACTTTTAATCAGGAATCAGGGTTTAAGAGGCTACAAACTAGCACTTTAAAAAAAAAAAAAGAACTACTATGAAGCACCCAGACTTATGCTTATCTTGCAGGTGACACATCCCGGTTTTTCAGTTTTACTAATATATTGTAAGGTGCTATATACTGTTTGTCAGTGTCATTCCTGGACAAATATAGTGTGCGCTATGTGGCTTTTGTGTTTTTTTTTGTTGTTTAATCATAGAGATAACATTAATGAGTGCAACATAAGAGTGAAATCTTTTTATTTGTTTATTATTATTATTATTATTATTATTATTATTATTATTATTTTCTGTTCCATAACTGCAGAGAAAAATGAGGAAGAGGAGCATGAAGCCAAGCAAGAAATTAAAAGGCGGCTTTCCCGGAAGGTATCTCACACATTTCAACTTTCTCTCCTTTTATCAAATGCAACTTACATTTAAAAACTCTAATCTTTAATCCTTAACGGGTTAAATTGAGTAATTAAGTGTTTTTATTAGTCTCAAACACACTGTATAAATTCTAAAGTTACTGGCACGCTGTGACTCTACGCTGTCATCAGCTGTATATTTGTATTTGTGGTGCACTGCGCCATCTGGTGGATGTGAAGTGTACAACCTGTAAAGTGTGAGGTTTAATTATGATCAAAGAAAATCCATATTGAATGGCATGTATGTTTTGTATATAGCTGCCTGACTGAATTACTTGTGTGTATGGAGGTGAAGCTGTGAGTTTGCTATAGGGTCTAAGTGAAAGAGAAATGATTTGTTGATTCACTGGAGAAAAAATCTGTCCCTTTTAATCTGTGAAGTAATGAAGCGCAATAATTTTGAGCATGCTACCCTGCTTGTGCACATATTTAAAAGTTAGTCCTGAAATTAAATAAGTTTGTCATCTACAAGATTCAGCCATTAGGTTAACTATCTAATTACATTTTCCAAAAAGACTCTAGTTACGATTCACTGTGGAGCATTTCGGAGCATTTATGTTTGTTGTGGTTTTTGTTTGTTTGTTTGTCTGTAGCTGAGTGTACGGCCCACAGTCGCCGAGTTAGTAGCACGGAGGATCTTGCGGTTTAATGAGTATGTAGAAGTGACTGAGGCCAAAGATTATGATCGGCGTGCTGACAAGCCCTGGACCAGGCTGACACCTGCAGACAAAGTGAGACTTTCACAAATTCTTCCTTTTCTCATACAGATTGTTCTGATAAACAATCATATAACCATTACGTCCACGGTATAAATTTAAGATATAGAACCTGTCATTGCATAGTAGTTAGATTGAAAGCATCCAGGATGAAGGAGAGGAAAACACAGACAGCACACTTGGCAACTCCACCCATAAATATGAGTAACCAAAGTTTATATTGGGCTGACCTCTCAAAGTTAATTTATTATTCCACTAATTGTTTTACAGTGTTTTACTATTGTGTTGTATTGTAACATGTTCGTGCTGCCTCCTAATGGCCATTGCACAAGCGTTCAGGTAAAATGTTTTGGATAAAAAAAAAAAAAACAACTTTGATGTTTCTATTCAAAACGGGTTGTATTAATTGTGTTAAAGTTGTTAAAAATGTGCAGAATTTTGAACCAAACCAAGAACTGTAGGTTTTGACAGTAATATAGCCATTAAGTGGAAAGCTCAGCTTGTCGTTTCTCAACATGCGAATTTCAACATGCAATTATTAGCTAATTATTAATGGAATGACTAAATGAAGTTGGGATGAACTGGAATACCAAAGTTTTGATTAGATGTAATTTCTGGATGGATTGTGGACATACTTATCTTTTTTTTTGCACAGGCTGCTATACGCAAAGAACTTAACGAGTTTAAAAGCAAAGAGATGGAAGTTCATGAAGAGAGCAAACAATTTACTAGGTAAGTCAGTGTACTGTATAGCAGCATACAGTATCTCACAGAAGTGAGTACACCCCTCACATTTTTGTAAATATTTGATTATACCTTTTCTTGTGACAACACTGAAGAAATGACACTGTGCTACAATGTAAAGTAGTGAGTGTACAGCTTGTGTAACAGTGTAACTTTGCTGTCCCCTCAAAATAACTCAACACACAGCCATTAATGTCTAAACCGCTGGCAACAAAAGTGAAAATGTTCAAATTGGGAACAATTAGCCATTTTCCCTCCCCGGGGTCATGTGACTTGTTAGTGTTACAAGGTCTCAGGTGTGAATGGGGAGCAGGTGTGTTAAATTTGGTGTCATCGCTCTCACACTCCCTCATACTGGTCACTGGAAATTCAACATGGCACCTCATGACAAAAAACTCTCTGAGGATCTGAAACAAATAATTATTGCTCTACCTAAAGATGGCCTAGGCTATAAGAAGATTGCCAAGACCCTGACACTGAACTCATTCAGACAACACGCTACACACTGCATCAAATTGGTCTGCAAGGCTGTAGTCCCAGAAGGAAGCCTCGTCTAAAGATGATGCACAAGAACGCCTGCAAACGGTTTTCTGAAGACAAGTAGACTAAGGACATGGATTACTGGAACTATGTCCTGTGGTCTGATGAGACCAAGATAAACTTATTTGGTTCAGATGGTGTCAAGTGTGTGTGGCGGCAACCAGGTGAGGAGTACAAAGACAAGTGTGTCTTGCCTACAGTCAAGCATG
>JAFFST010048461.1:149113-169824 GCA_022414735.1 Noturus placidus | reverse complement strand
AAAAAAAAAAAAAAAAAAAGGCTTTTTTTGGGCCGTAACTAAGGCTGTGACGGTGGCTATAACAACCGAAATGGTAATGCTACAGCATACACCACACAGACATTCAATATAATTGTGTGCTTCCAGTGATGGTCAGGTGTCCACAAACTTGTGTGTGTGATTATATATATATATATATATATATATACTCACACATACACACACACACATTTATTCATTTAGCAGACGCTTTTATCCAAAGCGACTTACAAATGAGACACACTCACACACCAATGGTAGCAGAGCTGCCATGCAAGGTGGTAGCTTGCCATCGGGGGCAACTTAGGGTTCAGTGTCTTGCCCAAGGACACTTCGGCATGGGATCACCCGGGCCGGGATTCGAACCACCAACCCTACGATTAGTGGACAACAAATGTATATAAATAAATAATATGACTTCAGGATGGTCCTGAGACTGCTTTCCTTTTACGCAACCTCCACTTATCTCTACGGATGGGACAAGAACATCAAACCTGTCTCATCATACCTGCAGCACTGTGTCCATTCAAGATACCCACATACAAGTTCATTAAGCCACTTCAATCACAGGCCTTAAAGGACTTCAGCACTCATCACCCCCTGTAGATCACAGCAAGAGCGGTTTATAATCTTTCCTGCAAGAGATAATCATTGTACCCTGGAGAAACCAAGAACTGATCATCTTGTCGAGCACCTTTGTACCATTAGAATGAAGGATTTCTTCTTTCCACTGATGAGGCCCTTCACCAGCGATTCAACTGCATCTCTGTTTGCACTGCTCGTTGATGTAATGGGTGGAATGAAGTGACGAAAGCAGGAGAAAGAGCTCATCTACAGTCTTGGAACCCACTGGAATGAAGGTTTCGATGATTATTACCATCAGCCATTTTGAATGTTGACTAGTTTCACCACCCACAATCTCAGCAGCACTTTGCTTACACAAGACGAATGTCTTAATCCTAAAACCTACTGATTCTCTACAAGCTGTGTGCAACTTTTTCTACATTTAGAGTTACTTCTCATGTGAAACAATTGTCCAAATGACCTTTTGAACAGAAACCCCTGCAATGTAGCTACACAGTTACTGTTAGTCCATCTGTTACTATGCACAATTTCTCCACCCTCATCTACTCTGTCCATTGTAAATGAACTACCACAAGACAATCACTGACCAGAAACTCAAAAATAAAATAAAATCAAGTGTATACGTGTGTAACTTTTCTGCACAGCAGTGATATGGTCGTGTCTGGGGTGCTGGTAGGAATGCATCACAAACAGAAACGCTTACATGGGCTTTAAATTCATTCTGAGGAACAGCAGATTAACACTGGGGTTAATATTCTACACGACTCTTTCAATCTTATTCAAACATTCGAAGCCATCCCGTTCTGAGGAGGAAAAAAACCTAAGTATGGTGTTCAAATACACGTTACACAAAATAAGCTAGCTATTAGCTTGAGCTAACGTTGCCTGTTTTGTTTATTCGCTTGCTAATTAGTGACACAACCTCACTATTTATTAATTCTATAATACTGAATACAAAACTAATCTCTACGAGCGATGCCATCTATAAGCACAGTACCTTATTTCAAGCTTTTTTTTTTTTTTTTGGTCCCAAAAACAATTCTGATCCTCGTCTGAAAGCGCCGAAAAGCGTTAGCAAAGAAAGCAGATGGACGACACGTAAAGCGGAAGTAAACTCTACAAATGGTGTCCGGGTGGAAAGCAAGAACAAAACACAGTTCCGTTTTGTTTGTTTTAAACCCTTATTAACGAGGTAAATAGTATGTTATAAGAGCATGCCGAGTCTCTATAAATGCCTCTACCATTTCCCCCCCCCAAAAAGATCAAATTAATACTTAATTAAGCAGTCAAAATTGACCTTATTTAATGATACAGATGTGTCTTGTTAGAATGGCTTGTGTAATGCCAGGAGTTGTCTGCTGCTGTGGCAAAACAATTTCCCTCAGGAATTAGTAAAGTGCTTTTTCAGTCTGTCTGTCTGTCTGTCTGTCTGTCTGAATGTATCCATTACCCTGGATCGTTTTACAGATATATATAGATATACACTTTGCTACTCAATGTGACTTGATTTTTGTGCAGGTTTAATCTCACTAGGCTTCACATAGCTACATATTACAGTAAGCAGATGGATAAGATTTATTCACTGTCGCTGCACAGGGAACAAAGTCTAGCTCAGCAAAATGAATGGATCTTCAGTTACTGCATTATTCTCATCAGGGTTGCTGTGGATCCAGAGCCTATCCTGGGAAACACTGGGCACAAGGCAGGGTGGAAACGCTGGGTGGAGAAGCCAATTCATCACTATATACAGGTGACATAATTTTAGGCCCAGAGTCACACTCATCCAGTCCACCACATACACCCACAGCAAATTTTGAAACCACTGACAACCCTATTTTTTCCCAGCTAAATTCAGTTTATTGCACACAGTATGGCCATTCCATATAAACATAGACAAGAAACCTAGAGGTAGTGAAGCAGTCCTAATTTATATTAGCTTACATGGGTATGCCAAGCATTTAACAAACAAACAAAAAAAAAAGCTGCAAGTAACTCTTCACTTGTCACTCACAAAAGTACATTAAATGCAGATGAGAGGTAAACAAAAGACACTCTTTTGCCAATTTTCATGTTAATGCATATTAACAGAACTGTCACCACATAGAAAATGAAAACTATTTAATCTCACTCTAATTTGTGCACACAGAATCTAAATTTCTTTTAGTTAAAATTAATGCACCACATTAGGGCAATGGTTTTTGTTTTGAGACTTAAAAATACTTAAAATACCTGCGGTTTAACCATATGATATTTCATACAAAATATTAAAGCATATTTAATTTCTCTTAATTTACCTCTACCTGTCATCTCAGGTTGACCCTGAAGTGTGACCGCTGCACAGAGCTAGTGCCAGGTTGACTCTCTCCACCTTACTGTGAAAAATCAGATCAAAAAGGTTGGGTTTTTTTCAACCTCACATATGGGAGGGCATAATATTCTAAACTGCCTAAATATCTGTTAGTACAATACTAACTACATCATGGCAATATCTATTTCAAAAAATCCTAATATTGAACATGATATTACCTTTTATGACTCATAGCTTGAAAAGTGTTTGTTTGTTGTTGTTGTGGTTGTTGTTGTTGCTTGCTCTAGATGTATTTGTAATTCCAACATTTAAAATAATACATTTGGATATTTGTCTGCTAAATTACTTAGTATTATAACTATACAGTAGATAACATTTAGCATATTTTGAGTGACAATAGTAATAGTGCTGACGTTTGCTAGAATGAAACTGTGGTTAATACTTGATTAGCTAATTTAGTGAACACAAAGGTACAGTATTTACAGATGAGACTGACATGCACTTGAAGCCCTGAGCTGGTTTTAGAGAGTAACTGGTTTTAACTGGTTTTCTTTTTGTGTGTACTTTCTCTCTCTGCTCCACATGGCCACTTCCTCTCTGTCCTCTCCTTTTCCTCTCCATCCATTCCGCTCTGTGCAGTGATGACTCTGTTCCAAACTGTTTGCCATAGCTGAGGAGAATTGTAGCGTTGCAAGTCGGAACTAACAGTTTCATGATTTATTATCAAATGATGAAGTCAGAAAGAATCACTTGAGTACATAAGACATGCAATAGGCTAAAATAATAATAATTAATAAAAAAAAAAACAAATAAACAAAAAAAAAAAACAGCAGGGCAGCAGGCCAAATCCTTTCAGGCCTGACTATGTACGACAGTATACTCACACATCTACACATTCACGCACAGCTAGGGGCAATTTACTGTAACCAATCCACCTACCGACAAGTTTTTTGGGAGTGGGAAGAAACCAGAGAACCCAGACGAAACCCATGCATACATGGGGAGAATATGTACATAGACTCATGATTGTATCGGTAAACATGCAGCTATGAGGTGGCAACACTACCCACTGCATCACCCATTTATTAATTTTTTTGATTGTTTGTTTGTTTTTGTTCAATTCAATCCTATTTTATTTGTACAGCGCTTTTAACAATGATCATTGTCTCAAAGCAGCTTTATAGAAACATATAAACATGGGATACAGATTTTAAATGTGTGAATTTATCCCAATTGAGCAAGCTGGTGGCGATGGTGGCAAGGAAAATCTCCCTATGATGTTAACAGGAAGAAACCTTGAGAGGAACCAGACTCAGATGGTAACCCATTCTCATCGATGTACAACAATGTACAGCAGGCTGATGAAGTCTTCTCTGAAACTATTGGAATGCCAATGCCAGTTCATTTGTTTGCGCTATACACCAAAGACATTTGGGCTTGAGATCAAAAGATGGATATGAGACAAGATTTTAGGATTTCAACATTTATTTCCTGGTGTTTACATCAAGATATGTTAAACAATAAAACACATAGAACCTTTTGTATCAGACAAACCAATTTGATCAGACCAGAGAGCAGGGTCTTCATCTAGACTAGATTATTGTAATGCCGTACTGTCTGGATGTTCCAGTAGAAACATAAAGAAACTCCAGTTAGTCCAGAACGCTGCTGCTAGAGTTCTAACTAGAACCAAGAAATATGACCACATCACCCCGATCTTATCCACACTGCATTGGCTCCCAGTTAAATCTCGCATAGATTTTAAAATACTATTATTAACCTATAAAGCACTAAAAGGTCTCGCACCACAGTACTTAAGCGATCTTTTAGTCCTCTATGATCCGCCACGCCCACTTAGATCCACATATGCAGGCTATTTAACGGTACCGCGAATAGTAAAGGCTACAGCAGGGGGAAGAGCGTTCGCTCATAGAGCTCCACAGCTATGGAACAGTCTTCCATTTAGTGTTCGGGACTCAGACTCGGTCTCAGTGTTTAAGTCTAGACTTAAAACGTATTTATTCACTCTAGCCTACCCTGACTAGACTTTCCATCATGATAAATCCCAGTGTTAACAATCTTTTCTCTCCCTCTCTCCTTTCTGCCGAGCTACACATGAGTTGATGGGGATGTTGGAGATCCTGGTCCTTTCTGCTCTCCGGACCTGCATGATCGGTCTCGGAGGTCCTACTTCTGGATGGAGCTCTCATCTACTCCAAATCCAGACTGCTGGGACAAAGGCTTTTCTAAGCCAAACATATTACATTTAAACCAATAATTGTCTCTTTAAGAATGTCTGTTGTTACCCAGATGAGGATGGATTCCCTTCTGAGTCTGGTTCCTCTCAAGGTTTCTTCCTCTTAAACATTTTAGGGAGTTTTTCCTTGCCATTGTCGCCACTCAGTGTCTTGCTCAGTTGGGATAATTTCTCACTTTTACTGTGTGTGTACTGTGTTTATATTCCTGTAAAGCTGCTTTGAGACAATGTCTATTGTAAAAAGCGCTATACAAATAAAATTGAATTGGAATTGAATTGAATCTTGGCTTATACTTTTTAACAACAAATGTTTTCAAAGGTGAAAACTAAGGCTTGAACAAAGAATAGACATTCAGAGCTATTAATTCTTTAGCAATCAGTTTAACAGGCCACACCTGGACAGCAAAAAACACAGTCACATAGTCCAATATTTTTGATCACTTCAATAAATGGATGGGTTCAAACAAAAAGCTGCCATGTTCCAAGTTGTTTAACACATCTAGATGTAAATATGAGGATATGAAAGCTGGACTACTGTATATGAATTACTAATACCCATATTCAGCTTTTGTATAGAGAAAACAATTAAATTGCCCTTGCTGTTCCAGTACTTTTGGAGAAGACATGATGAGTTCATGTTGTGAAATAATTTGACATCCTAGCTTGAAAATCTGTATATCGTTTATTTATTTTGTTTAGCAGCCAGCAGAATTCAGAGCATGTGGTTTCGCCATAGGCACACACTGTCCAAACTTGCTCAGCATTTTCAATACAAGTAACTACCTCTGCGTACAGCTGGTATTTTGTCCTATTATATTGTAAACGGGTGGTTATTCATGCAACATTTTGTCATTTAATTCAAGATAGATCTGGATTTTGTCCATGTGTATTTTGTAACATTGAACGCATTTTTTAACGCAAGTTCTTTTTCAGTCATGGATGCCTGGGAATAAAAAGCCCACTGCAGATATTGTGAGGCATGTTTTTGCTGCCTCATCATTCAAAAGGCTGTAAACAAGTCCAATGAAGCATGTGAGCTGTCTACAGACACCAGCAGTCTCTCAGATGAGCTTCATCATGATGAGCCCACTGCGTTCACCCATTAGACGTAGCAGTTTCAGTTCATCGAGTTTGCTTTGGATCCAGGGGTGCTGCTTGAAAGCGAATCTGATTTCCACCATGATGTGATGCCTGTCTTATACTCATTCAAGTATTCATTCTTCTAATGCTTCTTGTGACAAAGCTTGTTAATTTGCACAGTACATAATTTAAGTACCTCTCATAAAACTAATTATATATTTCATTTGCCATAACAAAAAAAATTACACATTACATTAACTTTAACAACTCGGAAACTTTCACTGAGTGAAAGAGAGAGACTACGGATCTACAAAAAGATAAAATTTTCAGGACATGTTACTCATCTTAATGACATCCCTGGCTCATTAATGTAATTTAGAGGAAATTAAATAATCAATTTCATAACCACAACAGAATAGAATCATCTTCCTCAACGTCACCCCAGGAGTACTCTGTAAACCCTAGCCAAGTGCAATCCATAATTCTCATAGATTCATTTGGTGAATGGTTAAAATGAGAAGAGGATTATAATGGCTTAAACGAAGCTCACCTACTCATCTTAAAAAGAGCACTGTCTTTTCTTACTCAAAATATAAAAAACAGAATCTTTTCAACAAAAAGGAGAGAGAAGATGTTTGTACACTAAATGGTAGAGTACTCTGTCTCTTAGGAAATGGATTTAAGCAAGCACATCTCGCCTGCTGAAGTAGCAAAGCTTGTAATTTTCTTTTATGGTCTTAGATAATTCAGGCATATAGAGGAGGTTTAGAGGTTTGCATATGGTCCCTTCCAGCCCTCCATTTTTATATATTAGGGGGACATAAAATAAGCTGTAAAGGCTGATTAGCATCAGAAACAGGATCTACTTTCTCTAAGGCTACATATGCAACTACAATATAGTACTTATGGGACTAATTAGTACAGAAACAGTGAGAAGAGCATGAAGGTAGGGAAGATTTCCATTTGCATGGTAATATTCAGCACACATTTTACCTCTCTGACAGTCTCATTTAGCCAAAGCTTCCCCTCTGCAGTGCTGTATTCCGGTCAGTGATATTAAAGAGCTCGGTCATTACTGCATCTGCTCCCTGCTCTTAATGATTGGAGTACTAAGCATATAAACATGTGAGCGGAGGAGAACAGTGGCGATTAATTGCATTGTATGAAGGCCTGGTTGTCTCAGGGAGGAAGGGTGAGCATAGACTTTAATTCACTTGGGAAATATAGATAGATGTACTTTATTGCTCCCCAGCAGTAAATCTGGTTTTATGTTTAACCTATTTAATGGACGAAGCGTGACCAGTGTTTGCACCCATTATAAAACTTCAGTCCGATTCTTGAAGGCAATTCTTGATAGCAATTTAGAAGTTAGGACACTTTCTTGGAAAAGTTTTTCTCAGATTTAGATCAGGAGTTACAGGAGCAATGATGCTAATTTCCATGCCCAGCTTCATCCAGTAATAATATTTAAAAAAATGCAACCAATGTTTATTCTGGTCTCATTGCATTTTGTTTGTTATTAAGTTTATAGGAAGCATTGCATATTTTGTTTTGCTCACATTCAACGTATCAAGGTGCGCTGCCATATTTTTTCTTTCTGGATAGCCTGCTATGAGTGGAGTGAAGGGTTTGTAGAATGACTGACAGTAGGCCTATGTAAATAGACAAGCAGGCAGTCAAAGCTTATAATTGTTTTCTAAACAACATAATACACCTTATTCTATCATGTTCTATGGTGCATGAATGTGTGTGTAACTGTGCCCTGCGATTGATTGGAATCCCATCCAGGGTGAACCCTCACGTTGTGCCCGGTGCCTCTTGGGATAGTCTCCAAGTTTCCCGTGACCCTGTAGGATAAGTGGTACAGAAAATGGATGGATTGATAGATGGATGGGTGTTCTACATATTTCCCAGGTTATCTGAATATCTGTATGAAATAAAAAAGAAGACTATTACACCTTTAAAGATCCTCACCCATATGAAAACTAAGTACAAAAGCCAGTATGAGCATATTGTACATAGAAGTCTTGAAATGAGCATGAGATTGGTTGCAAAAAGAAGCACCAATATCCAAACAATCAGGACAAGGAAGCATCTCTATTTGCCTGTCAGTCATGATGCCTGTCAATTCAGCACACTACCATTCAGGCATTGTATCCTAAATAGGCTTGGCTTTGGAGGGAGAACTAAATTGATGGTTTCTATTTGTTTGAATTTTGAGCTTCAAATCCACTAGCTTCATCTAACCTCATCTACCCTAGATCTAAAAAGCTCTCATTTCACCTTTATTGTCTTCATAATGAGGTTTCTTTATTTGTAATATGCGATATTAGTCCTGTTATCCAAAGACAAGGTCAAAAAGTTGAGTACTACCAGACTCCTGTAAACACCCAGATTATGAAGGTTCGAAATTGAGTCAATGACAATTAGCTTATATAATTCAAGGTAATTAAACTTTATGGCCAGTATTGTGCTCACAATATATTTTGCAGCTGTATCTTTGCTGCATTTGCTCTGTTTCTTTGAATTGAATGTTGTATAATATATACATTGTTAAATAAATAAATTGTTATTTAATAATATAATTGAAGTCTAAAATATTTAAATGGGGTTTTTTTTAAACTTACAAGTATGGTAACATTTACCTACTACAAATTCATGCTTTGAATTTTTGTGATCCATGTAGCAAAAATACGTGATATGGCTTCTTCAAAATATGTCACCCACACAGTAATTCTAGGCTCTTATTCCCTCTATGTGTGACCTTGTGTACTATTATGGGTTATTCTCAAACAATAATTGATTTCACTGACTCACTGCATGACAATCAGCTTGCATGCACAGGAAAATTTCTAGTAATGTTTAAGGAAATGGTTTGTTTTTGTACCATAGCTGCAGCTGGTCCATTAGCAGCCCAGTTAGTATGTGTGCTACTGCTGTGACATGCACTGTGTTTTAAGGGTGATTTTACAACATTACTGCCACCAAATAAGAGAACATCATCATCATTTATAAGCCAGATATTCAAGGGCAAATGTATAAACAAGAAGGATATCCCCACTCCTTTAACATAGGGTTGTTGTTGTTGTTGTTGTTTTTTTTTTTAGCTTAATCTACCTTCCTCAGTTCTCTGCGGTTCTCAATACTATATCAAGCTAAGGAATATCACAAATCATCCTGATATGTGTATAGAATTAAAAGAAAGGCCATGTTGTTATAAGAAAACTACTCAGTGAAGCTGTTGGGTGATGGTTTGATTGCCACTTGATGTTTGTTTTCCAATAACAGCACATCCTAAAGAAAGCAAAAGGTTTCTGGAAGACATTTAAAGGTTCCCTAGTCTAAGATTGTAAGAGACTAAGGTTCCGTTTTCTAATGAGACTACGTACTGCTCTTAAATTGTATAATATCATCCTTAATGTGAAGCATGGTGGTGGCAGTATCATGCTTTGACAGTCATGGTCAGAACTGAAGGAAGGATGAATGCAGCCAAATACAGAGAGTTCCTTCAGATAAACCTGTTCCAGACGAATGCAACAATGAACCAAGGTATACAGCCAAGCCAATGCTCGCGTGGCTTCAGGAGAGGTCTCTGAATGCTCTTGAGTAGCCTAAGTGCAAAGAAAACTACCCAAATCCATCTGCATTTAGTCTTATGCAAAAAGACTTGAACTGCTGCCAAAGGTACATCTAGCAAGTACGTACTGAATAAAGGGTCTGAATACTTATCTAAATGAGAGATGCAAGTTTTTGATTTTAAATAAATGTTCGAGTCCCGCCAGGGCCATGTGTGTGCGGAGTTTGCATGTTCTCCCTGTGTCGGGGGTTTCCTCCAGGTACTCCGGTTTTCTCCCCCAGTCCAAAGACATGCATGGTAGGTTGATTGGTGTGTCTAAAGTGTCCGTAGTGTATGAATGAGTGTGTGAGTGTGTATGTGATTGTGCCCTGCGATGGACTGGCACCCTGTCCAGGGTGTACACCGCCTTGTGCCCGATGCTCCCTGGGATAGGCTCCAGGTTCCCCCGTGACCCTGAAAAGGAGTAAGCGGTTGAAGATGGATGGATGGTTCAGAATTTTGCTTCATCACTACAGGTGATTGTGTGTAGACTGATGTCCAGCGAAGTAAATTAATCAATTTTAAAATGAAATCTATAACACAATAAAGTGCAGAAAATTAATGGGGGCTGAATACTTTCTGAACCAACTGTGTCAGTGATTTCATGTGTTTCTTTGTTCAGTAATGCTTTAGAAAATATAGTTATTAATAGCCTTAGATTATGTCATTCATCTGCCATACAACTCCTGTGAATGTTATGTTACTATGGAAAATATAACATAAAGCATGAGCACATCAATACAAACTCATCATCATTAGCTCATCATCACAGATGCTTTTTCCATCTGACTGCCTGGAACTTCAAGAATGAATGAATGAATGAATTAATCTCATTTTCCCTGAAGTGTTTACAATACTATGAATCAGTTTCAGTTGCTTGGACATGTTTATCAGGAAGTAACCCACAATTCCACAACATTCCTGAATAAATCATTTAACCCTTTCAATGTCATCACTTACATGCGCACACACACACACGCACACACACACACAGACACACACACACACACACACACACACACACACACACACACACACAATTTCTGCAAAATATAAAGGGTGAAGGAAAAATTTAGGAGTCGTACAGTATTAAAGGTTTGGTATTTTAATGATACATTCATCTGTAACTGTAACCTGAAAGGATTGAATTTAACATTGGAAATCACATTTTGATTTGTCTTCTACCTTTAAATGTGTACATATAAATGGACAAGCTCAGTCTGTTTAATTGCATTCCTGACCGAGAAATAAAATGGGAGCTTCTCTTCAGATGAATTCCATCGCATCCATCCATTTTCTGTTCTGCTTACATACACCTACACAGCGTCACAGGGAGCTTGGAGTCAATGCCAGGGGACTCAGGGCACTAGGATGGGGACACCATGGACGGGTTGCCAACCAATTGCAGGGAACAATCACACACACACTCACACACTACGGACAATTTGGGAAAGCCAGTGAGCCTATAATGCATGCCTTTGGACTGGGGGAGGAAACCTGAGTACCAGGAGGAAATCCCTGAAGCACAGGGAGAACATGCAAACTCCATGCACACAGAGTGGAGGCAGGAATCGAACCCCCAACCCTCAAAGAAAACCACTAATCAAGCATGACCCTTACTGCAGATGAATTGTTTTGTGAAATCATTTCTATAATTATACATTCAGTTCATCGTCTGCTCGCTGACCTTTTTCTTTCTTTTTTTCTTTTGATACAGGTCAAATAATAGTGTAGATATTGAGTTGACTAACATTGTACATGTTTGTTCAAACTTACATGTGAAAGAAAATGTTTGCTTCAGTAAATAGTGCTCTGTGTAGTGCTCTTGATTTTGCAGTGTAGGGAATAGTGAAAACTATTCTCAATACAGCTTAGAATTTAACTGCATTACCCAAGTCTCCCTGCATTCTGAATACTGCCATGGATACTGACCAAGATGACTGGCAATACATGAATAATGATTCATCTGTAATACTCTTTTAAAATAAATTCACTAGATATTTGATTGATTGATATTAGATTGCAATATTTGATTGAATAAACAAAGGAAACCAACTCCAACTAAAGGAAAATAATCTATTAAGGCATGATGATCTCCCGAGGTATCATTTTAAGTGAAAACCAAACTCCAGAGCTGTCTATAATGGCAGATTTCCATGACCCCTTTCTCAAGCACTGTAGATCTCAGTAGTATGGGGCTGGCATAGTTTGAAAGCTACTGAAGAGTTATTTTTTTAGCAATTATAATCTAGTTATGTAACCATATAATCTATAATGTAAGACACCATTCTCATCCAGAGCTACCAATCACTTCACAAGTGCAGATGATTCCCAGTAATGATGCAGGTTCTCTAAGAAAGAATGTGATCATGTGACCACCGTGCTTTCTAGGCAGTATATTTTAACTATTAATTCAGAATTTTTAGTAAATGCATGATTTTAATTGCTCTCAAATTGAAATGTAAAATGAATTAATCCACACATTAAAAAAAAAATCATATGAATAATCACATTATTATTATATGCGACTTTTCTTTAAGGGAGATTAGACTCATGCAAGCCAACATTAAGATAATCTGAAGTGTCTCCTTATTGTAGCCTGGGGTTATGAACCCAAACCTCCCCTCTTTGTTTACTTCCTCTGGAGCTGAAGAATGGTTGCATTCAAGAAGTGCTGCAATAAAACCACAGCTGAAATGCCATTAGATGGCATCAAATGGCTGGAATTATTAGATTTCAAAGCAATAAAAATCAAATGATCACCCCCTCTACCCCCTCTTAGCTGGCATCAAGAGATGTACAATGAGTCCTTATGAACCAGAAACACAAGACAAGTAGGTGTCTAGTGGCTCAATAGTAGTGGCTCAGTGATAAATGATAAATCAAAGGCTTCATTCCATCTTTAAAGTGCATATTTGCTAACAAAAAGTTTTTCTATTGTGAATCATCTGACTGCAGACCAGGTGTCTGCAGTCAGATGATTCACAATAGAACGACTTTTTTTCAAGGTTTGATGAATATTGTATTGATTCATTTACACAGTGATTAAGCTGCAGTAATGCTGAGTCATGTTTCTTATGCTCCTTAAAAATGTACTGTTTCTCTCACAGCACATAATTATCTCTCAATTCCCATTTCTAGGAATCTTGTAACAGATATTTTTTAATGCAGGAATCCAAAAAAGCAAATCCAAATGGTGTTTTTGACACATTCCATTATTTATTGGTATTCATACATTACTCAGAGGCTATTAATGTATACGCTTCATTATTTCCAGATGTGCTTAATACATGTATTTATTCATCATTATGAAAGCATTAGTTAAGTATTAATATATGCATATTTGTGGACCTTATAGTTGTGCTACCAAAAAAAAAACGTGCATTCTGAACCTGTCTAACAAGGTAATCTTATAGAAATCACCAAAATCAAACTTTATTGTCCCGTGAGGGAAATTTGTCTTGGGCAACAGTGCCGCATATGGCTGCAGTAAACACCAATAACATATATGGACTTTACACTACCATACATCATACAATCACCATGCATTTACATTACATTGCACATATATCATTGACCCTCCCCTGTACATCATTAATTACCAGGGCCATTATACCAATTTGAAAGTCCATATTTCTTCAATATTAATAAATCAAATGCCAGGTGGTTATAGAAAATTTACTGGACAACAGAAATGCCTGATATGTTTACCCTCAGCATGGTTGATTCAGAATTCAGAAAGCATATGAATAAGTAAATTAGAAATGTTGACTCCTCTTTCATGTTCAATACTTACTTATATTTAAGGCTACAGTAACTCTTATGTTCATCTCTGTTTTGTTTATAAAATATAAAACCTTTCTAACTAGACTAGTTTGGTGTCGCTAGACAAGGGAAGGCACAGATATAAGCTATCACTGTATGGGTTTAGTTGCTACAGTGCAATGCAAAGTACCATTATCTTTCCATATATATTCACGTAAACTGGAACTCTTTATGCTTTAGCCATTTATGTTTATTCATTTTATTCATCAGTCTTTCATCAAAGTGGTACATACTTATCATCCAAATCCTTGTCGGAATTTCTAAATATACATCCTAGCTTCCATTCCATCTTCATCTTATTAACCTACAATTTTAAACTATTTGCAATATATAGATGCTTAAAGGGACCAATATGCAAATGCAAGTCAAATATAGTCAAGATAACATGTATGTATGAAAATCTGTTTTTTTCCTCAGGCAATAACGCAATAACTTTAGGCTTTAAAGTGAAAGAATAAAGTGTTACGAATTGTTCAGCACTGATCTCTCTATAAAAAGGCAGTAGTTCAGACCACCAGTAAATTCTCAGATATCACTCCAATATTGTAAAACATTGAGCATGATATACATTTACATTTATTCATTTATCAGATGCTTTTATCCAAAGCGACTTACAAATGAGAGCACACTCACACACCAATGGTAGCAGAGCTGCCATGCAAGGTGCTAGCTTGCCATCGGGGGCAACTTAGGGTTCAGTGTCTTGCCCAAGGACACTTCGGCATGGGATCACCCGGGCCGGGATTCGAACCACCAATCCCACGATTAGTGGATTAGTGGACAACCCGCTCTACCACCTGAGCCACAGCCACCCATTGAGCCACAGCCGCCCAGAATAGAATATTTATCACTATATCCCAACAAATTTTCAATGAAATTTCTTTTTTTGGTAACACCTTACATTAAGGGCCACATTAATATTTAAATTTTGTGTTAATAAAACCATGTTTACTCATATAATTAATATATTAGTCAACTACTGATTAAACATCAGGTTCTATTATAGATTCATTAATTAACAATGAGTAGCTGAGTATATTTGAAGGTGATAATTTAGTTTGTGGGTATTTAATAACCTGTAATAATCTGCTAGTTATTACAGTACAGCACCACAGAACCAGTATCAGATAAGTAGGTTTGTGTATATAAAATAGAAACCTACCAAGCTTATGTATTAGTCCTGATAAAAATTAATGATCTGTTATTAATGATCAATTATATGTCTTCAGTAATCACTTTATCCTGTCATGGTGGCAGTGGATCAGTAATCTATACCAGTGTATCCGGGGAGCACTGGATATGAAGCTGGAATACACCCTGAAAGAGATGCTGGGTCATAATCACAGATTTGTTAATTATGCAAATGATCTACTGTATACCTAGAGTTTTGTTGCACTGTACAGCCCCGCAGGAAACACAGCCCAGTTGTTGTGAGCTATTTGTGTATGTGAGTTATAGATCATTAGCTTAATTAAGTTAACTAATGAATTAACTTAATTAGATTAATTACAATAATTAGCTTTATGAATGGCGATAATGTGTAAATATTGTTAAATTCTTGTAATCTCTTTATATGAGCAGGCTTACTTATCTGTTCATTTGCACTGTAATGATACATTTAATTATCTGTTAACAGCATACCCAATCAATCATTGGTAAATACTTTTTTAATTACTAGTATTTAGTCACTAAAACATAATACATATTTGACATATAGTCGCTATAGGTAATCAGTTACATATTAACTGTATAATAAATTATATATAGTGACCATAACAGTGATGCGTAGTGTTACCACTTCATTCTTATGATGCACATCAGTATTCATGCAATACATGTAATAAATAAAAATAATGGTATTTTTTAATGAGCTGATCCCTTTCACCTAAATAGGTTTATATTTTAACTGAATTGTTGAATTGTCCATTCAATTACCTACTTTTAAACCATTTCTTGAGAACATTTAAATAAGTGCAGGAACACTTCTCTCTCTTTAAATGTGTGTGTGCATTTTGTCATACTTTTGCAGTGGTTGATCATTGTTTAATCATAACTTTATCACTGCAATTATTGTGTATCATATTATAATTGCAAATTATTTTAACTCACTGCTTTATGTTTATAGCTCTTCTGACTACCAGCACTTTTCCCAACCTCTGTGTTTTGCCGTGACTCTCTCTGTTTGCCTTACAACTGTCGGTTTATTTACCTAATAAGTGCTTTATACTCTATACAACTAGTAAGACGCTTTGGATTTAAATGGCTGACAAATGAAAACCTGAACATGTTTTATAATTTAAAATTTTTCTGGAAACCTGAAATGAAACGATTCCTTAAACAGCATTTAAAAAATGTATGTTTTTAACAAGTCTAAGAAACTGAAAAAAGAAGGCAAAAGAAGAAAAGTGTCCTTCAGATGGGTCAGTGCTAGTCTTTTTGTAGGATACTGTAAAAATAACAATTGGCAATTTTGTACAGGTACACTAGAATGGGGCTTTTTATAGAAGAATAGCTTATAGTGTATCAGATACAGATTTATTTATTTCTTACTTTCTGTTATAAAATACTACCTTTTTTTTTTTAGTTTTTTAACCAAAAATACTACTACTGTATGTGAGACACACACACACACACACACACACAAACACACACACACACACACACACACACACACACACACACACACAGAGAATGGGAAGTGGCTAGAAGGAATAAGCAAAAGCATTGAAAAGGCCCATTTCCAAATCAATTCAAAATCAAAATGCAAATCAATTTATAACATTTTTACATGTGTTTTTCTGGATGTTTTTGTTATGATTCTGTCTCTCACTGTTCAGATAAACCTACCATTAAAATTATACACTGATCATTTCTTTGTCAGTGGGCAAACGTACAAAATCAGCAGGGGATCAAATACTTTTTTCCCCCACTGTAGCTATTTGGCAATAAACACCAGAGGGTGGCACACACAGAGAGGTAGACATATGGAAAAGTACCTCATGCCCACGGTTAAATATGGTGGTGGCTTGTTAATGTTTTGGATCTATTTTTCTGCCAGAGGACCTGGACATTTTCTAAGGATACATGGAATCATGGACATCTGGCATCTATTAAATATCAACAGATATTAAATCAAAACCTGACTGTTTCTGCCAGAAAGCTTAAAATGGTCCGTGTTTGGATCTTCAAGCAGGACAATGATCCAAAAAATACATCAAAATCAACACAAAAATGATTTATTGACCACAAAATCAAGGTCCTGCCATGGCCATCTCAATCCCCTGACTTGAACCCCATAGAAAACCTGTGGGATGAGAGTACTCTGAAGAGGAGAGTACTCCATCTGGAGACTGAAGAGGAGAGTCCACCAGCGTGGACCATGAAATTTGAAGGAGAGATTCTGTAAGGAGGAGTGGTATCTTTTGCCATGTATTTTCCAACCTCATCAAGCATTATAGGAGAATACTCAGAGCTGTTATCTTGGCAAAGGGAGGTAGCTCAAAGTATTGACTAAAAATGGTGCCAATAATAGTTACACACCCATATTTAACAAAGATTTGTTTTGAAAAACCTGTGTTTTGTTTGCAATTCTTTGATATCCATAAGAGCAAAGTATTTTTGTGAAGTTTGTGAACAAAAGATCAAAAGGTTAAACAATAAACAATTGGCCAACTGTGCCATTATTAGCGGAAGGCACTCTACATGCAGCAGTGCAGTTTATAAAATCACGTCAAGAGCTTCCGTTAATGTTCACATCAAATGTCAGAATGTGGAAAAATGTGATCTCAATGACTTTGACTGTTATTGGTGACAGACAGAGTGGTTGGAGTATTTCAGAGACTGATTTCCTGGGATTTTCACACACAACAGGCTAAAGAGACAGAGATTATAGCGGCTACACAGAATAGTGTGAAAAACAAAAAAAACATCCAAAGAGCGGCAGTTCTCTGGGCCTTGTTGATGAGAGAGGTCCAAGGAGAATAGCCAGAATGGTTCAAGCTGAGCGGAAAAGCATCTCAAAATAACATCAAACATTGAGATACATTGGGTTCCACACCCATCAACCAAGAACAGTCTGTGACACCTCTTTCTTTTTGAAATGCATCGTTATCCTCATGTGCAGTTTTATAAGGAAACTGACTGATACATTTTTTTCTAGGCATCATGGATAACCTGTCACAGCTCTTTTGGACACTTCTGTTATTGGATTAAGAAAGCAGGAGGTTAAAATCTAAATGACTTTGAAAGACAGTCTTTTATTGGAACAACAGGAGATTCAGTTACAGAGATTTAAATAGGATCATTCACTAAAAAGACAAATGAGACATTATTTAGTCTATAGAAAAGACATCACTAAATAGAGTTGGACATTGTAGTGGAAAGCACACATTCAATGACATTGATGCTGTTGTGTTAGTGAGAAATGTGTGGAAAGCAGAAGAGCTTGACTGAAAATATTATTGCAGGACGTGATCAGACTGTCAGCAAGAACAACTACACAGAGAGGGATATTATGGTAGGATTGCAGGGCAAAAAAAACCCTCATTACTAAGATGAATGCACATTTAAGAGTATAGTGGTGCAAAAAGCACAGACACGAGCCTATAAAATTGTGGAAAAAGTAATATTTTCAGCTGAGTCATCCAAGACAGTATATTTGACAAGTGGTTGAGTGCATGTACGGAATTCATCAGGAAAACGATTAAGTCCAGATTGCTTGACCTTTACAGGGAATGCTTTATAGGACATTTTTCTAGCATGGTATTGGTCCACTTGTCCTCTTATACAACACTATATTTAAACACCAGCTGATTATATTGCCCACATGTGAACGTGAAAATTATACACCATCTGCATTATGCTCAGAGTTGTTGCCTGTGTCTACAGTTATGCAAAGTGGCATGTTTTCTTAAAAGCCATGAGAATATTGCATATTTTAAAAACATCCCTGTGTAACGACCCTGTGTAAGATAAGCGGTATAGAAAATGGATGGATGGATTAGCTTTAGAACTGCAGTTGCCACAAACACTCAAGTCTCCATCAGTGAACAGTGGAGAAGTTCAACAAAACAGACTTGCAAAAAAAAAAAACTGTAATTAATTTTCTTGGTTATACAATTGCACTATTTGACCATGTAGTATTTATATATACTATGTAGTATAAGGGATGTATTTATAATTGCACTGATGTCACCTAGATGCGGTTCCTCTCAAGGTTTCTTCATCTGAGCGTCTCAGAGAGTTTTTCCTTGCCGCCATCGCCTCTGGTTTGCTCATTAGGGATAAAATCATGCATTTAAAATCTATATCCTGAATTTGTACATTACTATAAAGCAGCTTTGGGACACAGTCCATACAATTGAATAGCGGTGAATTGAATAAGCACATGGTGGCTTAGTGGTTAGCACGTTCGCCTCATACCTTCAGGGTTGGGGGTTCGATTCCCACCGTGACCCTGTGTGTGCGGAGTTTGCATGTTCTCCCGGTTTCCTCAACCAGTCCAAAGACATTGCTGTAGTGTGTGAATGTCTATCTGATTTTGCCCTGCGATGGACTGGCACCACTGTCCAGGGTGTACCCCGCCTCCCTGGGATAGGCTCCAGGTTCCCCACGACCCTGAAGAAAAGTATAAGCGGTATAGAATGTTGATGGATGCATGGATTAATTGAATAGATTATTCCTATTATTCATATATCATGGAATGGCATTATGAAATGTAGCAGATGTGATCATTCAGGTAATTGACCTTTATTTTCTTTGAATGGTATAAGTAATGTTGAACATTTTGAATATGTGTTTCAGTGGTGAAGTCTTTGGGTTTTTGATTGTGTGCTATTGACTGTGAGTTCAAAACCAACAAGACTGCTCAATTGTAAGTGACTGGAAAAATGAATTAGTCAAATAAGCAACCATACAAATAAATATATAACTAGGAACAGAATAATTACTAAACTGTCTAAAGATTGTACAGGGATTATGACATAATTTTATACATCTCAGTGGAGATGTGGGCTTTTGCAATGTTAGCACTGGCATCTGAAACTGCTCAAATGTGGCCGACGTACGATGTGCACTGCATGGAAATAAGACAAACCCCATCTCATCACAAATATGCTGTGCACTGCATGAGAAAATAAAAAAGGAACGAATTTCTTCCCATCAGCTTTTTGTATTTGATTCATTACTGGAAGAATCTCTCTGTGGACTTGTATTTGAAATAAAACGTCACAGTTCTATCAATGTTTGTCATGACTTGCACAGCAGAGCAAGTCAAAGAATGTGCCATGGGAATGATCAGCATTGACAGACCTTTGCATTTCCGAATGCATGAATCTTTTATTTGTTTAAACAACAGTGCTCAAACATCAGCTGGCGTCTCTGTTGCATATTTCTGTTAAGTGCGGCATATTTCAGTCCAGTGACATGAACAGAAACATATAATTCACAACGTCATTTATTTTGACGAAAATAAAAAACTAAATAACACATTCAATACAACCTGTTCATATCTTATCAGAACAAAATATTGTCATGCAAGCAAGCTGAGATATTTGAATTCAAGTTGATTAATATTTTACAAATCAGATTTGACAAATAACACCTTTGTATAAATCACATAAATAATTTGTCACCACTGAAGAATGACAACTGTGCCATTTTAAAGAAAAATTGTTCACATTGTGCATTTGATTCAGAGAAATACAAACCTAGTCTAACAATAATCACTGTAAAGATAAAAGAAATGAAGATCACACTGATGTGCAAGTGGACCAGCTGAAATAACAACACCTTAAATATTATACTGCTTGGTAACATGTGGCAAAGTCTGGATGTTACATGCCATTTAAATCTTGTATATATATATATATATATATATATATATATATATATATATATATATATACAGTGGTGTGAAAAAGTGCTTGCCCCCTTTCTCATTTCCTGTTCCTTTGCATGTTTGTCACACTTAAGTGTTTCGGAACATCAAACCAATTTAAACAATAGTCGAGGACAACACAAGT
>JAFFST010048461.1:137355-147836 GCA_022414735.1 Noturus placidus | reverse complement strand
TATATATATATATATATATATATATATATATATATATATATATATATATATATATATATATATGTTTATAAATATCTATTATATTTAATTCAATCCAATGGCACATTTTGACAAATATAATGCACTGATTTTGTTTAGGGAATTATTATTTACAATATATTTACAGCATTAAAGAAACTGGAGATGAAGTTAAAACTATTTCTTTTCAGTCCTTTTCTGATTGCACATTACAGAAAAAAGGGAAACACAAATGTAATGTTGATTATACAGCATATGTTGGCCTATGAAACATAATTGGTGTAATGGACAACATGCCAGATAGTTTACACAAACAATTCTGGGCTTCTTGAAGCCTTTGTGTTCATATAAGGTTTCCACTTGGTACACTATATCTCTAAGAAGCTAAATTCAGCTTGAGTGAATATGTGATGTAGAACAGTCACACTACTTTGCGAGCATATGACATATAGTTTTTTATAATTAATCTAGACTGGTATGGGAGATTTCCATGACCATCACAGCTGACCGGTAGTTTCACCCCGACAGAACTCAGAGACCTGTGGTGACTTGTGTGAGTTCTGAGTTGATGTCAACACTGGGCTGGCAGCGCAAATCCAGTGATGACATCTCCACTGCTAGTCATACCTGCCGGTTGGTTCGGTCTACTGTGGGACTGGACTGAGCCTCGCGCTGTTGGTTGCGGGTGCGTGTTGAACGCATTGAGTTCTGCAGGTCCAGCACTGATGGACTGGGTATGCAGAACTCGCGGAAACAGCGCTTGAAGTTCTCATCCAGGAAGGCATAAAGCACCGGGTTTAGGCAGCTGTTGGTGTAACCCAAGGCAATGCAGAAGTGCCAGGTGATGGTCTGCAGTAGAGAGTTGGGGATGGTCACCAGAGCCTTGATGATCACAAAGATGTGGATGGGAGTCCAGCACACAATGAAGACGGCCACCACCACTAGCACCATGTGGGTGATGCGTCGCAGGTTGCGGTCCTTCTCCTTGGAGCCGGACAGCATGCGGACACTCTTCAGGCGCAGGATCATCAGACCGTAGCACACCGTGATAATCAACACAGGCATTATGAAGGCAAAGATGAAAACGCAGATCTTTAGCAGGTTCTCCCAGTACCAGGATGGGTGAGGGAACACAAGAGTGCAGTCAACAATGCCTATTGCAGTGGGAGAAAGAATGAGCACAAAATGGTACACTGAAACAAGATTAAAAACACCAACAGTGCTTTATCTCATGTCAGATATGTGACAAATTATGAAAAACAGTGGTTCTATCATGCTATGAAGGCATTATGCTGGCACGGATTGGGGCCACTTAATGTTTTTTTTTTTTTTTTTTACAATTAATATTTCCCACATTTTTAGTGTAGTATATTAATAATAGTGAATTAAATACTTCCAGACACCATTCCCACAAATAAAGCTCATTGACTTTGCATACTACATGGCCAACAGTCTGTGGACACCTGACAATCAGACCTACATGTGCTTTCTGTGCACATTAATTCAATTTCAAAAAACTGGTTATTTACTATGTGTATGAGCTGTTAACAAAATCTGGGGTCTTTTTATTTGTAATTTATTTAGCTAAATATATTGAATTTACACCCACTTCAATATTATCTGCTATTTTGTGTAGATTCATGTCATGTAATCTCAATTAAGTCATTTTCAGTTCCAGATTGTAACACTAGAAAATGTGGAATGAATATGTTCAGTTAGATACTTGATTATTTTTGACACACAAATACAGATTTTCAGTTTTAGGCTTGCTATTTTTTCATATAAAGCTGTCAAGTAAAAGGACAAAACACTTCCATTATACTCATATGACCATTCTGAACATGATCCTAAATAAAAGGGTTTTTATTATATTATATTTACTTTATCCACTGTACTCAATCCATTCTCAAAATACAAACACATTTACATAAGGTATTTTAATTATGTAAGACGTTAACACACATACCGCTATTATGGGAGTCGAGTGTAGTAATAGTTGAAGCCATGATCATGACTGGCAGACCGATAGCAGAAGACAGGATCCAGTTGCAGACGTTGACGATCTTGGCATTGCGGGGGGTCCTGAAGTCCAAAGCTTTCACAGGGTGGCACACGGCGATGTATCGGTCTACACTCATAGTGGTCAATGTGAAGATACTTGTAAACATGTTGTAATAGTCAATGGACATGATAATCTTGCACAGGATGTCCCCAAAAGGCCAGGTGCCCATGAGATAGTTCACACTTTGGAAGGGGAGAGTACTGGTAGCCAAGGCATCTGCCAAGGCCAGGTTAAAGATATAGATGTTTGTAGCAGTCTTCATTTTGGTGTATCTGTGGTGAATAGAAGCAGATCACACAGAAGTGCTGTAATAAATTTCAATTCATTTTGCAAATAATCTTCACATATGATGGGGTTGGACATTTGATATGTAAATAAAACTGATTTCATAATAGGAAATGATAATGGAAAATTCTAGGAAAAACAAATGGGAGGCACGCTATTACTTTTTTCCACATGAGTATGAGATTTTTGTTGTGGCCAAGCAAAATACAGCCAATTAAATTCATAGAAATTGTCACTGGTGGGTACAAACAAATATTCTGTAACTGTGTAAGTGGGATTAAAACCAAGATACTGTCTTGTGCACTTCCCTACATCACTAACAAACAAAAAAAAAAACCCTTCTTCTTATTTCAGGTTTAAATCCGAATACTGATACAGGTATGAATAATTGAAGCGCTATACAGATACAGATAGCAACATTGCATTACACCCCGAATACAGTATATGATTTATTTTAATGTTAATACACCTTCATCTTAGTCTGGTAATAATCTGCATTCCTTAAAAAAAAAAAAAAAGAAGAGATTTTGAGTTTGAAAACCAAACTCATATTTAACATTTCTAGCAGTACAAAGGCATTCCATTCCACTTGCAGAACGGAAATGAACTTATTGGACATCTTCAATCAGTTTAAACAAAGGAATTATTTTATTCTGTTATACGACTCATCAGGACACAGTTGGGTTTCTGTTTGTAGAGTGTTTAGCTGCTGGTGACCAGGGTGATTGGAGATGCCCCCTTGTGGGCAAACAATTCACACCTATACACAATAACACTGGTACAGAGATAAAACAGTAGTAAAACACCATTTACAACTGCCAGAATAAAATTCAACATTTAAACCTAGTAGGCTGCGTTTAAATTATTAAAGCCATGAGACTCTACTTACATATGAGCCATTAACCACCATTGTGGAGTGTGACATCACAAATAAATGTAATGCTGATCATGAACCTTCAAAACAGGCGGAAATGAAATTTTTTCAACTCATAATTCATTCTTCTCCTTGACTTACACAGCTTGAAACATAATTAGGCAACAACAAATCACCCAATTTCTCAGGATTTGCACATATGAACAGATGAATGTCGTAGCACTTCCCACCTTGAAATTAATGCAGATAATTATTGAGGTCTTTAAAGTAATCTGGAAGTATTGAAATGACAGAGAGTTAGAAATAGAGGTGAGAAAGAGCATGCATTTTAATAGGAGACATTCTATTGTGCATAGAAATGGCCATTTCAACAGACGCAATTCAGCCACGTTCAGCGTGCTATAAAAATTCTCATCCCATCGCAGATAATAATTACCCAATTTTAATACTAACGCATGTACCAAAGGACACAAAGTATACTGTACAACGTTGCTTGCGATTTTTATTGTCTTATATGAGAGCCATCACAATTCATAAGGAGTGGCATGTGCACTGAATTAAAAATATTTTCATTTCAAAGGAAGGAAAAGACTTTTGCATAAATTCTCATCTGAAAGATTCTCTAATCAGGAAAGTTAGTCGCTGCTTTGAAGGGGCAGTTGTGTCTGGACTATTAAAATGAGATTTTAAGTGCTCTCCAGTGCCTGTGAAAATAGGTACTTAATGAGAATAATACATAATTCATAAACATAGCATCTGGTTTCTATGCAGGAAAATAATTTACTATCTTTCTATATTATCAATCTGAAAGCATTTTATACTAATGACCTCAGATAGTGAATTACTCAGTGGTCCATAAAAGCATTTATGCTTTTATGGACTTATTTATGACAGTAGAGTTTGTGAAAAGGATTTGAAAGCCTCCTGCAAAATATTTATTTTTATAGTGTATTTTTATTTATTTATTTATTTTAGCAAAGCAGTTAACAAAGAGGTAATAAGCCATCTTGGTGCTTAGGCATCCCGTAAAGGTAATGTACTGTAAGTCCCATGAACATTATGATAGATTACACTATTATGGTGAAAAAAGCAGAGGTTCACCTTTTGAAGCACTAGTATTTGACTCTTGCAACAGCAGAGATAAAATATAACCTCTAGTTCATTCCAGACACACCAGCTAGATGTAAACAAAAATTCTGGCTGGTGTGTACTTTCAAAATAACAATGTCTGCAGATACAAGCACAACTGATGAATAGGGCTGCATTGTTTAGGTAACTGTCACAGATGAAATAGCACAGAAAGACACAGTGCTGCGTGATTTAGTAAGTGATTTAGTAAACGCATGAAGGTCACTGACCTCAAGGTGTTTCAGACCTGAAGAAATCTACTAATTTTATTTGGTAAGATCTAATCCACCTTGTTATTCTCACTAGCACTTGAATCCCAGTTTGCCACTGAAGTACCAAGCGTGCTCACTAAAGCTCCTGACTAAACCTCACATTTGCACAGATATGATAAGTAAATGTATATTTTTATGATAAATGTATGCACTGTGGGGTACCTAATAGTCATAGAAGGATGATGACTAATTTATTATTGTAAATGTCAGACAAAACACTTGATTGGATGTATACTCCACTTAAGTCGATGTTTTGACAACCTCTTTCTACCGCAGAATCTGGAATTTATGAAGATAAAGCACCTGCTAATAGGCTGACCTTTTGAAAAGTCTTGATTGTTGTTATGAATATATTTTGTGAATTTACAATGCTTATGAACAAATCAGGAGTGTGTGGCTGATATATCCATAGCTGCACATGTATAATTTAATTCTTAGCAACAATAATTTTTTAAACATTTTTTTTCCTGTAGTATGTGGTAGAAAATAATTCATACCACAGCGACACTGACCAGTAAGTGTCACGGTTCCCCCTGGTGGCTGTACGCAGGTACTGCACCTTTGCTCTGCCGGAAGCAGAGTGCATGACAGTTCTCAACACGTGGACTGTGTTTACGTTTTTGTGTGTGTCTTCACCCCAGTTTGCCGGTAGACTTTATGTCCCAGCAGCCACTGTTCACTAGTAGTCACATGTCTTCCTGCACCTGTTTCACGTTGTGGTTAATAAGCACTGATGTGTGGGTGTATATATAGTCCTTGTTTTCATGTAGTCTTTGTCTTTCGTTTGTGTTTAGCCTGAGTATTTGTTTCATGCCACAGTGTTTATGTATATCAGTCTTAGTGTCTTTGTTTGGTTGTTTTGTTGTTATGTTATATATTAAATCTTCAAAATCAGCATCAGTCTCATCTACCCGATCGTGACAGAAACGAAAGACCTTTATCATGGATACAGTGGATTTTTCCCACCCTGAAGCCCAGTACACGGAGGAGCTTTCCGACGCACTGAAATGACTGACTGAACAAGTTGCACAGCTAGGGCATATGCCGATATACATGCCGAGGTTACACGTGGTTCCTGGAATATGTCGAGGTGGAACTGGCTAGGCTCACACTCCTGCAGGCGCAACAGATGCTGCCTGAAAGCCCCCCGCGGCAGGTGAATTACGCCACGCTTCCCAGCCCGGAGGTGAGGGCTGACCCAGAAATTTTTTTGGGGGGGGCACTGATGACAGCAGAGCTCCAGCCTGAGACCTATGAGGACGTCTCAGCCATGGCGCCACAGCCAGAGGTGAGCATGGCAGCCGCAGAGCTCCAGCCTGAGGCCATCTCCCGCCCTCCCTCCCCTGTTCTGGCTCTCGCTCTCCCTCCCTGCTCGGCTGTGGACGTCGCTCTGCCTCCCTGCTTGGCTGTGGATATCGCTCTGCCTCCCTGCTCGGCTAAGGTCGTCTCTCTGCCATCCTGCTCCGCTGAGGATGTCTCTCTGCCTCTTTGTTGCGCTGAAGACGTAGTTCCCCTTCTTTGCTACGCGCAGTGGGTCACTCCCCCTTCATTCCTCCCGAGGACCTTACTCCCCTCACTGGCCTCATGGAGAACCTTGCTCCCCTCACAGGCCTCGCGGAGAACCTCGCTCCCCTCACGGGCCTCGCAGGGGACCTCGCTTCGCTTTCCTGCACCGCTGGTTACTGCGCGCTGTTTCCCTGCTCAGCGGAAGTCGTCGCTCTGCCATTGCGTTTGGCCGTGGACTTCGCGCGGCCTTCCTGTGCAGCTGTGGACGTTGTGCAGCCTCTCTGTTCCGCCGAGGACACCGTCGCTCAGCTTCTCTGTTCCACTGAGGACGCCGTCGCTCAGCCTCTCTGTTCCGCCGAGGACGCAGTCGCTCAGCCTCTCTGTTCCGCCAAGGACGCCGTCGCTCAGCCTTGGTGCCCGGGTTCTGCTTGGGACATTCTGCCCATGGGGCCAGGTCCGCCAACAGGGAAGGTGTTTCGTGTCGCCCCGGGAGGAGCGCCCTTGGGGGGGTGGATCTGTCACGATTCCCCCTGGTGGCTGTACGCAGGTACTGCACCTTTGCTCTGCCGGAAGCAGAGTGCATGACAGTTCTCAAAACGTGGACTGTGTTTACGTTTTTGTGTGTGTCTCCACCCCAGGTTGCCGGTAGACTCCATGTCCCAGCAGCCACTGTTCACTAGTAGTCACATGTCTTCCTGACCTGTTTCACGTTGTGGTTAATGAGCATTGATGTGTGTGTGTGTGTGTGTGTGTGTGTGTGTGTGTGTGTATATAGTCCTTGTTTTCACATAGTCTTTGTCTTTCGTTGTTTAGACTCGCATCTCTTTGTCACAGTGTTTGTGTTTAGCCTGAGTATTTGTTTCATGCCACAGTGTTTATGTATATCAGTCTTAGTGTCTTTGTTTAGTTGTTTTGTTATGTTGTTTATTAAATCTTCAAAATCTGCGCTTGCATCCGTCTCATCTACCCGAACGTGACAGTAAGTTCCTAAACATGAAAGACTTAATGCTGTAAATTAGAGATGCACCAATGTATCGGGCGAAATCCATATCGGCTGATAAAGGCGATTTTTTTTTTCCACTACCGGCCATAGGCCACCAGTTTAAAAACATCAGATGATTAGGGTCGATTCTATCCTGTCAATAAAAAGAATGCGGGAAAACACATCCATTTTGTGCAGTGTGTAAAGATGATGTCTCGTGATGAATGATGACAACTGCAGTTTGTAAGCTCTGCAACTGCACCGCAGCAGCAGTGAAGTGGGAGTTTCAGCGTCGAGTCAAATTATTTTTGTTGCCACGCTACTCGAGCTTCTCGTGCTGAATTAAAGGGCTTGTACATCATTGAAAGATTTAAATGAAAATGAGTTGACAAGTATATACTGCACAGAAAAATATATTTGTAGAGTAGTATATTTCATATCCAGTTAATGTTAATATATAAAAAGTTGATATTATATATGACCAGTTTGATGTTCAGTGATGAAGTTTTTGTTTGTGGTGAGTGAATGTAAGACTAATGTCAATGTTAATACGAATTAATAACATTCAATAAGTTAAGAAATCTTACTTTAATCTTCAGAATTGAGTTCGTGTTAATATTTATTTGAGTAATGTGTTTTCTGTTTATGAGACCAGTTACTGCGAAACAACTTGCCGAAAAAATAGAGAGAATAAAATTTTTATTTGCATTTCTTTCAGAATTGTGGAATTAATTATTATTAATTTAAAGAAGATATAAAAAAGCAGAACTACCGAATAATCGGTTATCGATATCGACCAATATCGGCTGAGAAATATAGTATCAGTGCATCTCTGCCACAAGACCACAATGCATTTATAGTAGAGTCCCACATGCTTCATATCTGCATGAATGTGAAAACCTCCCGCTTGTGCAACTTTGTTTTTGTTGCATCCTACAGGATCGCAGTTCCTACGCACATCTCTAATCAAAACAAAGCAAATAGTCACTCTGGCATTAAAAAGTTCAAAAATAAATGCCACAAATACCTTCGCTAAAGTACCTGTTTATTCACTCAACTCTAATATAGCACAACATTGTGACACCACAGGCTATCAGCCATTACTGATGATTATGGAGTCATCCAAAACCCCTCTAGACCAGATAAATTATCACACCATTTATTTTTCTCGCCAGGGTTTGTCTCTAATTGTGCAAATGTTCCAAGGATCAATTATTCCACTTGCAATTGAGCATTTCAGTCTTATGAGGAAGTGAGCTCTGCTTCTAATCACCAATATACAGTGTCAATCTTCATGGTTTTAGATGTTTGCTGGAAAACCATTAAAATGGATCCCTCATGACTGTCATATTAGCTCAGAGAGTTCTCATTTGGAAAATGCATCATCTGTCTTTCTCTCGAACAGCTGCAAACAGATGGTGTTTCTCTGGTATCAGAGCATTAAAATCAATGGCTTCACTACAATGGAACTTTCAACACAGACAATGTGTCTTGACAGGGAACAAACCTATTAATCTGCATGCGTATTTATTATGTCACGGAATAATCAGGCAAGAAATTGGTCAACTGTATGTATTTGTCACAAACCAATTTTTCTCTAGAGTATTCTAGCCAAGGGCACTGAAATTAGATTTTTCATACTGATCAATGATGGACAGCCCTCCAGCCCAGGCGTGTAGTGAAAGCTTGACTGATGACAAGGTTATCTGACTGCATTTCATTTTTGCTTCCTTATTTTACAAATACAACAACTGGATTATTGGATTAGGTGGAAATTGAAATTGGAAACCATTTTGATGAAAGACGAAGCACAAGCCAAACCTAGTGATCAGGTGGAGCTGAAGTTATTGCTATTACAGGCAAACCGGCTTTCAATTCTATTACAAAACCTCAGGATTAGCTTGTTGCTAGGGAACACCAGAACAGCCTCTGTCTCTTCTGAATCTGCTCATTGATGCATCCTTTTTTAATGCTTTTCCCCCACAGATTGCTTCTCAAAATTTCAAATATGGATACCTAAATATACCAACCAATGTCACTAGAGATGTTGAACATCTTGACTGACACTTCCCTTCCACACAATAGCAGCCGGGTGTTGCTCAAGTGAATGACTTTGATAAAAACGTGAGAAATGCTTATGACTAATTTGGAATAAACATGGTTGCATCTACTGTACAAGAAAAGCAACATTGTTTAAAAAACAACTGTCTGTTCCGGTAAAGCAAGTACTTAGTCAATGTGACGCATTCCAAGTCATTACAAACCGCAGTTGGATTCTATAAAACAAAGAAGAAATGAGAGCGAAGACGTAGGGCCACTACAATGCAGTCAAAAACTTCTTTTCTCTAATATGACAGTTGCTCCATTGAATTAGAAGTCATTAGATTGACTGGAGAAAAAGGTTTTGCAGCTACAATGGATTAAGACAATGTAATCTGGGGGAGTCAAGCACAAAAATGCCTAATTAGCTTATATAATTGACATTTACATGCAGGTTGAAGATGGTGGCGTTCTGTCTGCCTGCAGCTGAATCATCCAGAGCTCAAGTCCATCCCAGCACATGGAGTCAATCCATTGAAGCTCATCCAGACACACCATCTGCTTCTGTCTTTCCATGCCAGAGCTTGTTGAATATTCAAAACAATGTCAGTGGCTCTCAAAGTGGGGTCTGGGGACCTCCAGGGGTTGTCTGGAAGTCTATTCGTGTTTTTTTTTTAATTATTATTTTGTTACACTGGTGGAAATCACAATCCAACATTTTCAAATTAATTTCTTTTATTACTGAGGTTTTATAAATATTATCCAGTTTGACTTCTCCCTTAAATTGAACTGGTTTTTATTCCAACCTAAATAACTCAAAAACAAGTAGCCAGATAAAGAGTGTAGACTTGTGCCTAATGTTTTCTGTCAGTGGAAATTTCAGTAATAATAAATAAATAAGCTGTAGGGCTCTAATAAATAGCCAGAATACTACTGTGCATATTAGAATAATGAATGTGATACTTAAAAAAAATTGGCTTCAAAAAGTCTGATAACCCATGACACGATGTGTGGTGGAAGAATCAGACATGAAATCTGTCACGAGCAAATCTATTTTTACTAAAGGATGCACTAGCCAGTTATAGTCAAGGGCCAATTTATGTTAAAGCTTATCCAGAGACTCCTTGTGTCCATGCCAGAGCTTGGCACCTATTCAGAACAATGCCAGTGTGTGAGCTCACTATCACTGGCAAATTATAATGATTAGGCTCCTCTATAGCACTTCAGTGTGAGGAATAGTCAGGCTTTTAAATTGAGTTTGGTGTAGTCTGCATGCAGAGATTGTTTTTCTTGTCTGTCTGTTTATACATGTTT
>JAFFST010048461.1:107804-122828 GCA_022414735.1 Noturus placidus | reverse complement strand
GGCACACACTACATGAGCTGACAATGACTCTGTCACCTGATGACTCTATCTGGTGTCCCAAACTACATTTTTTCACGAAAGAAATGACACAGATATATGACACGAAAACCACATGCGAAACGGGTTGTTTATTTGAAGATGGATATAGGACAGAAACAACTGGTGTGAACTTTTTGCATGATGATTTGTGCTGAAGAAACCCCAAAAAGGAAAAGACAAAGAAAGCGGGTGAAAGAATTGATTAAATGTTAAAAGAGTTGGAGGTGAGTAAAAAGGTTTCACAGGTTTCCCTTCCTCACGATAACCTCACCTCATGCCTTGCACTCTCATTGGCTGTAGTGCGAAGCCGCAAGCACTGCCAGTGATGACACTTTTCACACCTCAGGATGTGGAGTTGCCAGACAGCTCTAGATATTTAGCATAACAAATTTCTTTATGGTGTCCCAATACCTCTGTGATGTGTCGGCGAGCCTCCGAGATGCGTCATTGAGTAGTTCACACATAACGGTCCATTATGCGAGCGCCTATTGCATGCGGAGTTGCCTCTGATCAAAGGCTTTTTGTCGGTGAGCTTGGCGACTTGAAAATCAGGCTTAAAATCGCGTAGTGTGAACTAGGCTTAAGGCCTTCAGAAAAAATGTTCTGGATGCCTATGAGTCTGGAAAGGGATTTAAAAAGATCTCCAAATTACATTATTCCACTGTAAGGAAAATCATCTACAAATGGTGCAGATTTCCAACAACTGCATAGCTGGATATGGAAATTTATAACCAGCAGTGCTGAAATCTTGTGGTACCTTTTAAGGTGCGTCTTTGGTAACTTTAATTGTACTGATATTTCCGTTAGGAAAGTATACCTTTAAACAAATGTTCAGGACAGGCCGTCCCAGTAAATTCAGCACATGAGCAGACCGTCTGACACGAAAATAAATCTCCAAGAACCCCAAAATTTCATCACAGCATCTGCTAGTAAGTCCTGCGACTGTTGATGTCAAAGTGCACGCTAAAATCAGAAAGATTTTGACCTGCATGGGAGGCGTGCCAGGAAAAAGCCTTTGCCAGACTACAGTTTGCCAATCAGCATATAGGCAAAGACCAGGCCTTTTGGAATAATTTGCTCTGGACAGACGAATTAAAGATGGAGTTATTTGGCCACACTAACAGCAGACATGTTTGGCGCAGACCAAAGACAGCTTTTCAGGTAAAGCACCTCATACCATATGTGAAACACAGTGTAGGAAATGTTATGGTTTGGGGTTGCTTCACTCCCTCAGGGACTGGACAGGTTTCATTCATTGATTCAACTATGAATTCTGCATCATATCAAAGAGTGCTTAAAGATACATTAATGTGAGGCCATCTGTTCAAAAGTTTAAGTTGAACCAAAAGTGGACTTTTCAACAGAATAATGATCCTGCCCACCAAGGAACGGCTAAAAATAAGAACTGAAGGGTTATGGAATGGTCTAGCCAACGCCCAGATTTGAAACCCATTGAAATGTTGTGGGGAAATTTGAAACAGACAATACATGCAAGAAAACCCTCAAACATCTTGCAACAGAAAGAATATTGCATGGAAAAGTGGTCAAACATTACAGCAGATTATCAGAGATTGATGGACAAGAAGTTATGTCGCCTACAATAAGTTATCTCTGCTTAAGGGGGCAACACTAGCTTCTGAGGCCAAGGGTATACTTATTTTTTTCCACAAAATAATATCACATCTATTGATATTTCTGTTGCATAAATGATTGATAAAATATGTTTCCTTGTGGATTACTTGACATTGTTGTGGGACACTAAAATATACAGTTTTCACAACCTATAATGGATGACTCATGGATTTTTAAAGCATTTGACTCAAGTCAACCAAAATCACAAAAAAACATTTCTCTGTTCAATATGTAACCTATCAGTAATCAAACAATTCTTGTTCCTTGTTTCCAAAGTGCACATTTTCCACCTTGCTTTGTAAATAATAACTCACTTAGTGATGCTTATTTCTGCTTGACTTAGATTAACTGGATTAAATTAATTGTCAGAAGAGAGTTGTCTCAGATGTTGAGATTTGGGTTGATTCACAATGAATCATATTTTTGTTTGCTTCTTTAATCTCCAATTTATTGCTTGCTAACTGTTTGGATTATTATAGTAGGACAGGTTACCACTGAGAAAATCAGTTTTAAGGAGGTAATGCCATGATTTGAGACAGCAGGAGTCCAGTATAGCTCTTGCACCAATGGGAAAAAAAAACATTGCCTTAATATGGTCCTGTATTATCAGTGCATATATATTTGGTACCTAAGGTATATTTTAATAGCATATAATACAGACCAGTAAACATGTATCAACCTGCAATCAAATCTTTAATAATCACAGGCAGGTTGTACCTGCAAGCTGGTTTGCTGCTGCACAGAATGAGATGCTTTTCCTCTCAAAATTGCTGAATTTGCTTGAACTGGCTTCACAGAGCAAGAATCAGTTTACCGTATGCCTGTTTTAATTTTTTTTTTTTATAGAATATGTGGTCAACAGTTGCGTCAAATAACCATGTTTGGCGGGGGAAAATATATGCCCTCAGCATTCAGTAGAAAAGTAAGTCACTGTGAATAATTCAGACATCTGATTCGGCGGTTTTTGGGAACTGTCATAGTTTCCTTTAATAAAGGTCCATAAAATCCTGATATATGATAAAAAACCCATTCCTTACTGACAGCCCCAACGGTCCTTTATCAGATTAGCCTGACATTGTAAATATCAGGACTGACCTATGTAAAAAAGAAAGAAATATATATATATATATATATATATATATATATATATATATATATAAAGCCTTTATATGGTTTGCTATTTACACAACATGGCATGTTTTCCTGGAGAAAAAAAGGTTGATACCCTGAATGGGAAGAGCTGTAAAGAGCAAGGAATTTATAGAAACACATCTTAGAGAAAACAAATGTAGTTCATGTTCCCTACTAAAATCACTGTTTAAGACGTCCACTCTATATGTGCAGCCGTTGTTAGTTCACCAGTTTGGTTTTGGGAAACCCTGATTGGGCCATGGACACTGGGATGCTGTGATATGTTATTGTAATTATGTATGTGAATCTGTATCAGCAGCAAAAACATGATGATGATATCCTAACCATCTTTAAAAATCTGAAACTAATTCCAGTTTCCTGTGTTACTTAGTAAAACATTCTCGCAGGGTGCATCAAGTGAGGCACTTTCATAAGCTTTAAATCAATGTGGTGATCCCATGATAAATTAGAGGTAACATAGTTAGTTAGTTTTATGTAATCTAGAGACTGGAGAATATCCCTAGAACAATTTGTATGAGGTGGGAATTCATTCTGTATTGCAAAGCAGTCCATCACAACTCTCTCACACACACACACACATTCACATATTCATTCACACCTAGGGGTAATTTAACGTAGCCAGTCCACAGGCCTGTTTTTGAGAAATCGGAGGAAACCAGGGACCCCAGAGGACATACATGACATGCAAGACTCCATGCAGATAGCAACTCTGGGGACCCTGGAGCTGTGAGGCAGAAACATAACCTGCTGCACCACCATTTAATTCTGTGATCAGACACTGGATGGTATAGGCTCTTTTTTACACCACAGGCTCCCACACAGCCGTCATGAAGCTAGATACGCAACACTGCAAAAAAAAAAAAAAAAAAATTGCGTTTTGGCTCTTTTGTTTAAGACCCAAGACCAAAAGCAATCAGCCAGCTGTATTTACACACGTCACTGCTCACTGCTATTTAACACAGAACATTAGTGAAAGTCAGTGAACAGCACTAAAGTTCAATGAACTGCACAGAAAGGTTCTGAGTATAACAGAGCAAACACCCAATGCCACTGAACAGTTGTGTGAATATCAGTCCTAACTAGGGCTGAAAATTACAGGATTGTAAATCACTTTTATCCATACATCATGGTGAACGTTGTGTTGATATCGTAAATATCATATAGGTTTAGGAAACCACCTTTACAATCCACACACATACACACAAGCACACACACACCCTGGTTTGCAAGGGAGACATTTTAAATTTGATCCCACATCCTATTCTCAGGAATTTAATCAGCACACAGTTGCTTATGGTGAGTTAATCAGCTAGGGGTCCATCTTGCCATAAAACAGTCATTCCCATTATTCCCGATATCTTGGTAACTATACATTTCAGAGAGGCTCAGGGGTATAAGAAGATATACTTGGGAGAACCCAAAGTTGGCTTGTAACATCAGTGGGATGGTTTTTACCATCAGATATGCTTTGACATCACGCGTCATATCCTTAATGCAGATCAACATTTTGTAAGTCCTCTTTGTTTCTGTTTTCTGTTTTCATTCATTTGTGCTTGTATAATAAACACATTCATTACTTTATCTCTAAATACTCAGTGGTTCTTCCATAAGAAAGTAGGTTGCATAAAAAGTGCATGACTGTATTTATATGGTTATTAGGAATAGTTTCCTAAGCTAAAGTTGTATGTTATAAATGTTAAAATCAAGCTCTGACAAGTTAATGTAAAAGGCTAATACTTGAAAAGCAAATTGGAAAGGCCTAGGCTTGAACATCGAAATAAACGTCTGAGCTAACAAAAATATTGTTTATTATAGGCTATATAAAAGCCTCTCATGTAGGAATGTCATTTCAATGAAATTTTAGCATAAAACTGTTTTAGACTAAATATAATCAGAACACTGAGATTTTATACTTCCAGCACTAACTAGATTATCTTTTGGAGTGAGATAATTAATTAATTGGAGTCCGATACAATGGGGGAAATAAGTATTGGACGCATATTTACTGAACATTTTTTTCAGTAAATATATTTCCAATGATTCTATTCACATGAAATTTTCACCAGACCTCAGTATTAACTAAAGAAATCTGGAAATATAAAGAATTCACAACATTAAAGTCCATAAATGAGGTTATGTGTAAGAAAGTGGAATGACACCGGAAAAAAATCATTGAACATGCTAAGAAAAAGCAGTTCTCCAAGGCAAGATAAGGCAAGGAACCAGCTGAAATCTGTAAATAATTATACCCCCTATCTGTGTAAATTAATATCAGCTGGGTTAGTAAATTGATGGTTTATAAAAGGCTTTTCATTGCTAAGGTGTCACACAAGAAACGTCCCATGATGGATAAAAGCAAAGAGCTCTCCCAAGACCTTTGGAACCTTATTGTTGTGAAACTTATTGATGGAATCGGATACAGACGTATTTCCAAACTTCTGAATCCTCCAGTAAACACATGGGGCCATTATCCGCAGGTGGAAGCAACATCACTCCACCATCAACTGGCCACACATGGGAGCTCCTTGCAAGTTTTCTGACCAGAAAGTCAGAGGAATAGTCAGAAGAGTAGCCCAAGAACCAAGGACCACTCAGAAAGAGCTCCAGAAACACTTGGAGGCGGCAGATTCCATTGTCACAGAGAAAACAATAGGCAATTCACACCACTGCTCACACTCACCCGGTAAGTCTCCATTACTAAAGAGAAAGCATGTCAAAGCTTGTTTAAAGTTTGGCACAACTCATTTGGCCAATCCCATGAAATACTGGGAGAGTGTAGTCTGGTCAGACGAGAGCAAAATGTAACTTTTTGGCTATCGTACTACATGCCATGTTTGGAGAAGAAATGGCACTGCACAACACTCTAAAAACACTACAGCAGCAGTGAAATTTGGAGGTGGAAGAGTCATGGTGTGGACGTGTTTTCATCACATGGTACTGGCAGACTTCATATAATTAAAGGAACGATGAATGGAGCCCTTTACCGGGGGATTCTTGAGAAGAATCTGCTGCCATCCACGAGGATGATGAAGATGAAACGTGGGTGGAGCTTCCAGCAGGACAACGATCCAAAGCATACAGCAAAGGAAACTCTCAATTGGTTTTAGGCCCAGTAAACAGGCCCAGTAAATCACCTGACTTGAATCCAATTGAACAAGATTTAAAGACAATATGTTTAGAGGAATGGGCCAAAATCACACCTGTATACTGCATCTGATTAATTTCTTCATTCAGGAAGCACCTTGAAGCTGTCATTACAAACAAAGGCTTCTCCACTAAGTATTAAATACATTTCCGTTAGCATGTTCAATACTTTTTTGCCCTGTGTCATTCCACTTTATTGCACATAATTTTATTTATGGACTTTAATGATGTGAATTCTTTATATTTCCAGAATTCTTGAGTTAATACTGATGTCTGGTGAAAATTTCATGTGAATAGCCTCATTGGAAATATATTTAGTGAAATTTATATTAAAGCATCCAATACTTATTTCCCCCACATACAGTGCCTTGCGAAAGTATTCGGCCCCCTTGAACTGTTCGACCTTTGGCCACATTTCAGGCCTCAAACATAAAGATATAAAACTGAAATTTTTTGTGAAGAATCAACAACAGGTGGGACACAATCCTGAAGTGGAACGAAATTTATTTGATATTTATTGTGAATTCTTTATATTTCCAGAATTCTTGAGTTAATACTGATGTCTGGTGAAAATTTCATGTGAATAGACTCATTGGAAATATATTTAGTGAAAATTATATTAAAGCGTCCAATAATTATTTCCCCCACATAAATCATAAATTAAAACACGCATTCAACAATCAGCTGCACCGTTTTCCATCTTTGGTCATAGGACAACAGTGGGCTAAATAATTAACCCATAATACTTTAGCAAATAATGTAAATGTATCCTCAAATGTACCAGAGGTAACGTAAAGCAAATGAGGCTTCCTAGGTAAAAGATATACAGTGCCTCCGAAAACGTTTTCACCCCCGACTCCCCCCCCCCCCCCCCCATGATTATTTCTCTTTTTGCTGTATTGCAACACCAAATTTAAGCTTATCAGAAAGTGATTTTTTCTGCTCCTTTTGAATGAAGTTAAATAAAGTATCAGCTATCAATTACAGAGATGTCTCGGATGAGTCTCTGTGACCTTTGCACATTTTGATTTTGGTATTTTCTTCCATTCCTCAATGCACATTTTGCAAGATTAGATGCAGAATGCTGGTGGACAGCAATTGTCAGTTCATGCAACAGATTTCCAATTGGATTTAAGTCTGGGCTAGTTTTTGCCCTCAGCTTTGCCTCATTGTCCTGTTGAAACATATATTTTCACCCTAAATGCAGAAGTCTGTCTGACTGGAACAGACTGTTCTCCTCAACATCCATGTTTCTTGTGATGGCAACAAGTTTTCCAGTTCCTCCTGCTGAAAAGCAATACTAGATGCTACCACCAATATGTTTGATCACATGAATGGTGTTACCTGAGTATTTGGCTGTATTTGGTTGGCACCAATTATTATGGTTTGGCTTAAGACAAAATGGCTCAACGTTAGTCTCATCAAACCACAAAATCTTTTTCCAAAAGGTCTCAGCTTTTCTAACATGCCCTAACATGGAAATGGTTTCCCTCTGGCCATTCTTGCATAGAGGCCGGATCTGTGAAGAGCTGATGAAATTGTTGAGGTCTGCACATGTTCTCCTTCATCCAATGAGCTCTGTAAGTCCTTCAGTGTTGAAGCAGGACTCTTCTTTGACAACTGCCCTTCTTGCCTGTGCTCTCAGTTTGGCCTGATCTTGGTAGTATTGGAGTGGTGCCATATTTTTTCCACTTTGCTATAATGGATTTCACATTACTCCTGAGAAGGTTCAAAGAATTCTAATGCTGTAATAACCTTCTGCAGCTTTTTTTCCTCCTAACAACTTCATCTCACAGCTTTACAAGCAGTTACTCTGTCTTCATGACAGCAGGACTGATCTGATCTTTCGTTTTTATCTGTGGCGCCTCCAAAAGTCAGAGATATTTATCATGAAAGCATACAACTGTACACAAGTGGATTTAAAATTAACACAGGTGTACCCTGTTTAATGTATTTAATGTGACTCTTGGAAATTAAACACGAGTCCCAATTTACATGGCCAAAAGAAACTTATGAATTATGTAGCCATATTCTTAATATAAATTGATTTCTGTTGAGAATCCCTTCAAAATTTGCAGAGAAAAAACCCAATTCCAATATACTTAAATGTAATGTTGCAATACAGCAAAAAGAGAAATAATCTTTGAGGGGTGAATATTTTCCGGAAGCACACTATGTACCAAAGACATACCTTTGCCTATACTTATACTTCAAAGACTGGCCTTTAATATACTGAACGATACAGGCTAGTGTTGATGCCTTTTTTTCCTGAGAGTGCTCTGTATCTACATCACTAAACATCTCTAACTGTTTGTGTAAATCTTTCAACATGTGCTTTGTTACTTCTTGAGGAGAACGCCTGACACATATTTACTCACAGATAACAAACACTTCCATGATGTCCTGTTATATCATTCAAAATCACCGAACACCATTACGCAGTGCTGATCATTTAGCCCCTAACATCAATTAGCAGTTTTTATTTAAAATAATAATTAAAAAAAACAATTCTGACAAATACTACTACTAAAAAAAAAACATAGTACCGCAAGATACTGAACATTATGCAAAAGTATTGAATATCACTAAACTGTCAGGCATCGTTTCCTTTCCAAAAGTACAATCAATAAAATGAATAGTGCATCCAATTAATGCACCCAAACAATGCATCCTAAATACATTTTACAGTTAATTTGATTTTCCAAGTGTGTGACCAGCTGTTTATCCTGAAGCTGTTTATCCTTTAAAGTACACTCTCAAAATGTGGTACCAAACTGCACTTTTCCTTGTTGCTGGTGTGGTACCTTGAAGGGTATCTTTTGTTCCTTTAGTATGTATCTTTATACTTGTAAAAACCATTAGTGTTTTTACATGAAGTATGTTTACAATAAAAGCCTCACATGCACCTAAAAGATGCCCTCCAAAGGTGCATAAAAAGCATATATCCTTGATGGTAGAAATGAAAAGAACACTACGGTACCTTGATTTCTCAGAGTGTACAACCTAGTGGGATAGAGTAGTGTAGATCATTACATAGCACTGACAATAAATAAGACTTTCAACAAGTAGAGTATTACAGAAGTGGAAAGAATTGTCTGCGTTTGTTTGTTTGTTTGTTTATTTGTTTGTTTAGGAGGAGGGGTGTCATGGTCAGGAAAGTGCTGCTGACCTGAGCCTAAGGCGCCATCCCTGCAGGACTTACCTGATGATCACATACATGACGAGAACGTTGCCCACCAGCCCCACCACACACACGATGGAGTAAAGCGCGGTGATGATGATGGCGATGATGACAGGGGTCGAGCCTTTGTTCGTGTCGGTGGTTGGCTCACACCTGTCCTCCGGCACAGTCTCGTTCCCTCCGCCGCCGGAGCTCAAGTTGGGGCACAAGGCGCTGATGTTGGAGAGATGGGAGAGGTGATAGAGAGGCGCTGAGATGTTCACCATGCTTTCCATGGCTCTCGGTGGATTCGTTTCGAGTTGCGTTGCGGTGTGCCTCTCTCTCTCTGCCTCTCTCTCTCTGCCTCTCTCTCTCTGCCTCTCTCTCTCTCTCTCTCTCTCTCTCTCTCTCTCTCTCTGTCTCTCGCGCGCGCACTTATCGACACCTGTTCTGTTCAGTGCTGCGCTGTTCAGAGTGCGCGCTCCGGTGTCCGTGCTGCTTCAACGCGCGACAGGCTCGTGCGCACACCGCTATACACCACGTTGATCTGATCACTTAGCCAATGCGTCCTGTCTTATCAGCGGAACACAACATACAAATGGATAGGAGGGCTTCTCTTTCTCATTTTTATCCGACAAAATGACGTCACGCGCGAAGACACGTGACCCAAGGCTCAGGCTTTTGAAGCGCGCGTGAGCCGCGCGCTTGAGACGAAGCGCGAGCGCGGACCGAGTCGAAGTCGTCCGGTATACTTATTCGTGTCCAGGCTGTAAAACCTAGCATGGCTTGGTGTAAAAATGTATCGAGCTTTGATTTTGCATGAATACACAAAAGATACCTAGACTTCAATGATGAGATAAACATCGCCTATATAATATGAACCACTATCAACTGACAGGATGAATATTTCTCAGAGATTTAATTGGAGCTCAAATCCGAGGTGCTTATTGCAGGGATGGCGATTTAGTTCTCACTCCGCAAAACACACCACATGCCAGCAGACTTCTACTGCATGAAACTGCTTGCGCTGGCACTTCATTCTAATTCATCAGTATGCTAATTAATCTGTCTAGATTCATTTAGAAGACCTACCCAGCTCGTGCAAAATATACAGATAACTATCAAAAATGAAACATGCTCTGATCAGTTATATCCATACACATATGCACATAAACAAAGCAAACAAGGCTCCTTCCCTTTCAATACCCACACACCAATACAGTTCCTGCTATTACAGCTTGCTTCAATGTTGAATGTCATTTCATAATAAAATGAACAGAGTCCTATGTCATGTCTGAGCAGTACAGAGCCTGCTTCTCCAGCAGTAATTGATTTTGATAATGGTAGCATAATGCAAGGCTCTGTGACCTCATTTTCCTTGGAAATGTTAAATGGATTGAATTATGGTCTGAAAATATGTTAAGTAATTTCCCAGTGTTCCAGTCCAAGCCATTTGCAGGTTGTGAGATCTGTCATTCTGTAAGTGTTGTGAAAGTGTTGTAGCATCCAGCCTTGCAGAAATCATTGGGGTAGGACTCAGCTGGGTGACTACATAGAAAGGACATTACTGTGAATGTGTACATATAGCATTGATTAAATCATGCAAATTGTTACATTTTTCATACAACAAATGAAAAAAAACTGCAATGTTTATTTAAGTCAAACTAGACTTAAATTGCACACTCATTTTAAACAATTCGCTCTGAGAAAAAAGGATATTAAACTGCACCTTTCCTTGTTGCTGTGGTGGTATCCTCATGAGCACCTTTAGTATGTATCTTTTATCTAGAAATGTGCATTCGTACATTTAAACTTTTACTCTAAAAGTTACTTACAGTCCAATTATGTATCTTAAATTATTTTTAATTGTATACTGATCAGCCATACTTTTTTCTCTTATTGTTAACAAAATTGCAGAATTCTCTGTACACTGAAGTTGATTGTGTAGATTTTGTGTAAAAGTTGTTAAAAAAATGTTGTGCTTCAGAACATTAAATAGTACCCTTTTTTCCCCTAACAATGTACATTTACTTCCATCAATCCATCCATCCATCCATCCATCCATCCATGGAGCCTATCCCAGGGAACTCAGGACACAAGGCAGGGGACAAGGCAGTGTACAAACCAATCATAGGGCACAATCACACACATTCACACACTCTGAACAGTCTGGAAATGTCAATCAGCCTGGAGGAAACCCCCGAAGCACAGGGAGAACATGCAAACTTTGCACACATAGGGTGGAGGCAAGATTTGAACCCCCTACCCTGTAGGTGCTTAATCTTTAATAACCTTCCTAATGCAGCATTTCGGGTTAAAACCTCACACTATGAGTCACAGTCAATGAATTTTCTAAAAACAGTCCAAAGTCATTGCTTTTGTCTTGCTTTTAAGATATACAGCAGGGGTTTTCATTTAACAAACAGCTAGAACATAAAACAACCGCTTTAGATCTATCTTCATACATTGCTCAGTTCTAATCGCACACTCGATCCAGGATTTCATCAGGGCTTCAGTAGTAACTGATGATAGAGCCTGGATCAGGAGGTGCACTGTCTTTTTTACTGGCATTTTCAATGATCACGATCAAAGCTCATATCACAGAGATCAAATCACAGACATGATAGGGTAAAGACCAGAAAATACCCAATAGACAAAGGATTAGGGCAAGGGTTAAGAGCTGTACAACTAGAAAACACTCAAAGAGACTGGTGAGTATGAAAATATAGCCCTTGAGAAAACATGGCATTTTTATTTTGGCCTTGAAGCTCAATATACAAAATACTTGACAGGCATGCGAGATTTACCATGGAGCTAATGAGATTTACAAAAAAAAAAAAAAAAAAAAAAAAAAGAAATAATCATATGGATAGATGTGAACGAAGATCAAACATGTGGTTAGGGAGTAGCAAGCTCAGGGAAACAAGAAGCAACGTTTGCACACCTCCATTCTTTAAACAAAGGCCCAAGGACTTTCCCCCACAGACACTGTCATGGAAAATGCTTTGTTAATTTTCCCCATACGTACTTTACATTGATTTTCTTTTGAATTACCTCTTTGCTGTCAAAATTTATTTGTCATCTTGGCTTGGACTTGAAACTATGAATACTTGTAGATTATTTAGAAATCTTGTATTGCTGTAAATTTAACATTTTGTAAGAATCTCTAGATAAAGTGTCTGACTAATGATTAAATAAAGTATAAACCATATGATGAGTTAGTATTAAATTCCTCAAGGTGGTATTAGGATGTCCTGGTCTGGATTATCTTCATGCAGCACCTTGAAATACTGCACTCATAGTTGTACCATTTCTGGCATGAAGAAATGACATAATCTAGAATTTTGTTAAAATTGACACGCTGATATGATATACATCCTGACTGATTCACTAGGAGTGATATAAAAGACAATCTGTAGCAAAGGTTAGAAGTGACTTTTCTAACACTACATAGTACAATACAGTGAGAGCTTGAGGTTTGTCCAATTCAGGTGTTTTTGCAAAGGTCAGTGTCTAGTCAGAAATAATACCATCTGTGTCACCTTTTCACTTCATTTTAGTGTCCCATTACAAACGAGCTTTTTAAAAATCAAAATATACTCTATTATTCAGAATATTTGTGCATAATAGGACCGTGATTTGCAAAAACGTATGATTAGCAATACATTAGAGTTGTATTACAAAAAACAACTACAGCATCAACATGATGGCACAGCAGGTAGCGTTGCCATTTCACAGTTCCTAAGGTTCGGGTTAATTACTGTTCAGGGTTTCCCATGGTCTCTCAGTTTCTCTGTATTCTGAGGATATGCTCGCTTTATCCTAATGAGGATAAATTGATCACTGAAGGTAAATGAATCACAGTGTATGTATATGTAGGCTTTTATTATTATTATTATTATTACCATACATTTATTATTCAGCAAAATCAGGATTTTTTGAGAATGTTCAGATCCTTGAATCCAGATCCAGAATGTTACCTATCCTATAAAAATATCGCAATCTAAAAAATTGGGGGCGGGGTTCTACCCAAATGCCTGCTGGGTGAATTTCTATTTCTCCAAATTGACACTGGCCAGCATCTAGACTGGCAGTATGAAACAACGGCTAGCATATTACTTTTTACCCTGCGCTTACTTGGTTACCACATACAGTAAGTGTATGTTCACAGGTACAGAAATTAAAATATATGGAAATGTATTCTGTTAACCTGTAAAGACAATAACAAAGGGGAGACCTGGTATATTACAGGAAATGGCTTTTGAGTCGTTTTAAGTCATTACATGTGTACCACTTTTACTTCTGAATCAGTTTTTTCCCCCATCACTAAATATAGCCAAGAATCATTTACTTTCATGGGAAATGACAATTTAACGGACATTTCAAACGACCAACCACAGACCTTTCCCTCTGTCTGTCAGCAAACACAGGATAATTATTTTCCAAACATCTTAATATTATCTTAATAATAAACACTAAATGTATATGATAATTTATAGACTAATTAATTATAACATATACGTGTTATATACTGTACATAAATATAATTATTATATTATATAGTTGAGTTGCGCTGATTACAATTATATAGTACACTTATAGAATTGTTCATTGTGTCTCCAGGTTGCCAATAATTCTGGACCCGAGCAATGCACACACACACCTGGGATGGCCCTTTTTGTGTAGGTTTGGCTCTCTTAAATACACTTGGGTCCTCTTCTAAGCAGAATCATTACAGCTCTGGATGTCTCTTTTTAACTTCTTCTTTAACTTCCGGATATGGGTATATTTAGGTATGTAACTATTTCTATAGGCTTTCTCTGATTTATGAAGTTCAATAAACTTTTGTCTAATTTAATTTTTGTATTCTCAAATCTTCCCCATGTGATGAATGACTATGTTAGAAGTTTGCCCTTTTTTTGTGGTTATTTTTTATACATATATAGACATTATACATTCATGCCTGACAAATTAACCCAGCATTGTGTAAAATCGAACCCCACAGATGAGTTGTTGATATAACCTACCAAAATAGTTCAGTTACATGAACTAACCAACCCAATTGTGTTGTTTTCATCCCAGAATTCATTTAGAGTGTATGTTATCATTATAACTAGTCGAATATGAATTTGCAGAAAGAGCACTACACCAGTTTTAAAATTACACACAGTATTAGTGAACCATTTTTGCATCTCCATTGTGTGTAGAAGAATTGTGTAATACTGGGCTGTAGGGGCATGAGTGAAAACACTAACGATCCTCTGTGGTCTTTCCACGACACAAGAGTTGGCCTGTTTCCATGGTGACAAGCCTTGCCTGCATGGTCTGCTCCGGCAGAGCTCGTGCATTACAATCCCATCAATTAGAAATGTTTTGCTAAAATGCCAAACAAACCCCAAACTGTCATAATCCGTTTTTCTTGGGGAATTTTGTATTTATTTATATTTATATTTATGAAGGCAGTACAGTCTTATGATGTTAATAAACATTAATGTATGTCAAAACAAAGAAAAGAAGAAAAATATATGTATTCTGATGATTTGATAATATGGTATGTTGTTGTTGGATGAATGAACATAAAAGTCTGAAGTCTTGCATGAAGGTGACTATAATATTATAGTAATACTTTACAATATGGTTCTTTAATTAATGCTTAAGTACTTAGTACATTAGCAGTAAGTAATCAAATGTTACCCTAGGAGTTCTTCAATAATTAATAATCACTATAATAACATCCAATGAACTATAATATATATATATATTTTGGTATGTGGAGACAGCTTTGGTATGTGGAGTCACGTGGGCCAGGAATCGAACAGCCAACCCTACAGTTAGTGGACAACCCGCTCTACCACCTGCGCCACAACAGCCCCATATATATATATATATATATATAT